>QRFJ01007739.1:0-67153 GCA_006176705.1 Cocos nucifera
GGAAAAACTTACCACTCAACTCTATATAAAAGGTCTCTTAATAAGATGCTCCAAATCCTCATAAAAGCTCTCTAAAATCTCTTAAAAAATTCTCAGCATCTCCCAAAACATCCCCACAATTTTTCCGATGCAATAAACGATCGTCATCGTAGTTATAATAACTCCAAACCTAAAAAATATTCTAGTAGAAAACCCAGTTCCAATAATCCAAGATGGCATCTGGACCATCGGATCATGTCAACTCGCTCATGCCTCGTCACAACACAGTGTCCAGTCAAGATCATGATTGCCTCTGTCCCTCCGATCATGATTGAAGCTCTCCTGGACGTAGATATGTAAATAGCAGGTTCTATTATGCCTAATCAGCCTATAATTTCTGCATCCGATCATGACCGACTTGGAACCGAGCATCGAATTATGGGATCGGTCTATGGATAGTATCATGAACCGTGTGAAACAACAATAAAAAATGCATATTGGTCTACATGGGCTACTGTGCTACCAATGGTCTTGTGATGGACCGTATGGTGAGCCTGCACGCTTGCAAAAAAAAAACAAAACCCATGTGCGGCCCGCAGCACGCTCGTGTGCCTAGGCTGCCTAGCACCCCGCACGCTGCGCTAGTTGACGCCTCCACCCGTTTTGTATGCTCTGGAGGCCCTTCGAATGGGGCTGAGGACCGTGTCTATCCACTCCACCTTTCTTGCACCTCGTGATGATGTTCTCTATCTGGACTCCATTGAGCTTTTCTTGAGCTTGTTGGATTTGTCATCATCAGATCTCATTATTGGACTTATGTTAGACGAATCTTGAGCATTTTCCTCAGCATATAACTTACCAGCCCCTTTCACATTTAAAAAAAGATTTTGCTTGATTGGCATTAAAGAGCAAAACTTTATTTGTGTCATTTAACTTCCATATAGTATTTTATCTTTATCAAAAATTTTACATTTCATCATTGTCAAAATATTACTATATCTTATTTTTGCAACAATGGTCCATAGTTATATTATTTGAGATAATCCCAACATTATAAAACCATCATGCAAGCCTTTTCTATAGATTGTGGTGACCCCACTGTACCTTCTATTTATTATATCTTGTCATCTTCAAGCCTGACTTGAGAGAAAGTCTTTTAATTTAGCCGGACAAAGAACTCCCTATTTTTTGTCATGTGATTGCTACATGCACTATCCAAATATCAAGTATATATCTTGTGATGCTTATTGCAAATTCATGCAAGAATAACTAGTTGTTAATTAATTATCATCCTTTTAAGAAATTTTGCTTTATTCTTTTCTTTTTTATCATTCAACCAATAATCTCTTTTAGAATGTTTTGGTTGCATCTTTTGCATCTGTAACGACATGATTTAGATTAATGTCCAAACTTTTTTGCAAACACAATATTAGAAATTGGTGTTGCCATTTCTTTGACTTGATTGACCCCATCTACATTTTTTTCTGCCTCAGGCTCTTGAAGGAGACTGCTTCCATTTTGGCTTGATCTTTTCTTTGGCAATGAACCAAACGAGCCTCGTTTCTTTCCTTCTTGCTCTGTATTTAAAGATTTCTTCCTCATAATAGGTATGTTTGATTGAATTGCTTGGTTCAATTAGACTGAATGAAAATCTATTCATTTTTTTTGTTCAGGTTTCCTTCATTGGCCCATTATTTTATAGCAACGGTGAGAATAGATAAATCTTTGATTCTTTGATTGCCGCAACAATAGACCAAAGATGTAGTAGGCAAGCTTTCCATTATTTTCAACCAACTCGAGAGAAGTTGGTTCATGATTTTTTCATAAGCTAGATTATCAAAAGCTCCATAAGGATCGAAGTTAATTAGAGAACTTTATTGGAGACTTGAAACTCCTCTGTTAAATTTTCCACCTGCATCTTTAGATTTATTGTACCATAACTTATTTAAATAGTTTTGCTTATCCTTTTCGGAATAAAGAAGTAAAGCTCCTGCATCTCTTCAATGTCTGCTATTTGGCACTTCTTTATTTTGTTATTGACCATTGCCACAAATATTCTTGATATTGCCTGGTTTTCTTCGTAGCCAACTTTAACTAAGTTCTGCAATCTTATTGGAGATGAAAAAGAGCCTTACTTGAATGCTCCAAAAAAATCATTTCTCCGCCATTGAATTCTGGATAGTAGGCTTTTTCCAAATTGTAGTGAAGGGTAGTATTGTTTGTATTTGCATTAGAATTTGTTGCAATGATAGAATCGAATCGGGCAGATATAGGTGCCATTTGAAAATTAGAACAAGGAGAAGCTTGCTCTTATACCATTTTGTGGGTGCAAGAAGAAATGTAAAAAAAACAGATGATGAATAGAGGATAAAACTTTATCTGGTAGGAAAAGTGGGAAATTTTCATCATGCAGTATAACGGTAACCAGTGGCTTTCATTGGCTTGTCCAAGCCAAAGCCTGTAGTCCACCTATTGTATAGATACAAAGGTGGACTCCTAAAGCTATTCCTTTCATGATGTCAAAAGTAACTTTTGATCAGCCATATGACGACTCTTGAGTTGGTAAAAGATGCTCGCTTCTGATATCTCATGACAATTCTCACGCTTTACAAGAATGCACTCTTCTGAGCTTCTTAAGCTACTCTAAATACACTAGTGTGATTAACTGACTCTTAAAGCCTGCTAATCATTAATTGTAATCTTCACATATACAGAATTAAATTCCAATTAACCCATACTTTATCCAAAACCACAATGACTCCCTCCAATCTCTTTAATCACATCATATGCCTGATGAGATCGATTCATCTTGTCTCAGCCGCAATAAGGCAGATAACAAAAACAAATACATGGTCCATCAGTAAAACCCCACCTCTCCAAAGAAAAAGAAAACCCCAGACTTAAGAGAGAGCATTGTAAGTAAGGATTCTCATAGACACAAGGCAAATAACAGCTTAAGCACCACTGGACACCACCACATAGCTCCTGCCCTACTGACTCAGAATCTCAAATGAGAATATATCTCGATTATGGATACCTAGCATCCTTAGATGTGTTTTCCCCAAGACAACCCAACTCTGCAACAGAATTGCAACATGTGTCAAAACGCGTGTACTCTAGTATAGCATAAGCTCTGTCGCATTTTCCACTTAATTCTACAAGCTGTTCAACATCCAATGCGCCACCACTACATGTGCGACATAGGGCATTTTGAACTCGCCAAAATAAGCAATGCACGCCGGCCGATATTTATCAACCGTGAATCATCGAGCGCTATAAATGTTAGTGCAATGAACCATCTCACTCCGATGAACAACCGTCAACATGAGAGAAGAAGCTCTCTCCAAGACAATGATCCGAAAGATGACCGGGGCATAGAAGGTTATCACGTTAATTCCTGTCCGCTTGTTTGAAGAAGCGGATGCGATCGCCATTACGAGCGCGGTCGATACTTACGTTGCATGATAGTAATGAAATGGATGGTGGACGGGTCTTTGAAAACGTTGGCTGCTGCAATCATGTCGTTGAGCTCGTCTTGCATTCGGCGGTGCCTCGCATCTTCTGAGAATCTCTGTTTGCCTTCCTGGATGGTCTTGTTTCGTTGGAGGAGGCTGTTGGGGGTCTCCGGGAGGAAGAGAGTGGCAAGAGTTAAAAAGGCTGCTGGAGCCAAAGCTATGAATAGGGAGGTTCGCCAACTCCAGTCTGAATGCATCCTTTGAGTTCCATAGTTGATGAGATTGGCAACGAGGACTCCCAACGCAACAAAGACCTCAAACGCATTGTTGAGTAATCCGCGGTAGTGTGGTGGAGCCAATTCTGAGAGGTATAATGGAATGGACTGCAGAATAGAGAAGAGCTACGAAGTTGAGAAAAGTATATATATATAGGAGAATGTTCATAGGACCTAACCAACCTAGCTAATCCATATACTTAAAAAAGACAAGAGAGAAAAAAACATTATTAGTTAGTTCTTATGGCACATCTCATAGATGATCAGAATACGGATCAAGGTGCGTAAAGGAACCAAGCTTGAGCAGCAGAGGTCATTCCGGGCTTCGCTGCATTGTAAATCTTAGCTGCGCGGGTGTGAATGCCAATAATCAGTAGTCATGAGCCAGGCAGATGGGATTTCTGGCAAGGGCCGAGGTCCTTTAAAGGCCATATATAAACTTGAAGCAGCTTTAAATGTTAGATCTGAATATTTTGGAGACATGCATTCTTCTTTAGATAAATATATTGATATTCAGCAACTATTATATTTTTTATTCATAATTTGGCTGTAATAAAAATATAATATAATTACATTGTCGACCATAATTCGAGCTCAATCATGTTGAATATCAATTAGATTGGCAAAGCTTAAGCTTGACTTGATGACTAATTTTGGAAAACTAAAATTGGGACCAAACATATATAAGGTGCTCGTGGATGGCTTGCCTATTTAGTATCCTAGCTATCTACAGTGTTCATAATGGTCTACAATACCCAAATGTTTTTTGAGGAAATTATAAATTTTTTTGAGGAATTATAATGTCCAATTACTTGCATACAAATTTGAATGTTTTTCAGAAATATAATTCCAATGCATGCATCAAGAAATTATAAATTAACTGGAAAAAAAAAATTTCTTTCAGCAGACTAAACACAAGATCATCTGCACACTTGCACATATCCATGGATTACCTTGTTTTGAAAAGGTAAAAAGTGAAAAAAAAAAAAGTAATGTTTCAGAAAATCTTATTCATGGGCATGTGCATAAACTACGAACATATATGATCATTCTATCCACTCAATCAAATCAGATTCCCGCCAACCTTGCGTGGTATCCCACCCGGGGTATTTATTTAGGCATGGTGCCATGTAGAAGAAAACCGGATCACTTCGCAAGAGGCAAAACGTACCTTAAACATATTCAATGCTCACACTAGAATATCCATGCAGCATTTGGAAAACAGGGCACAACTGCCTTGTATTTTTCTGTTTCTCAGCTAGCCACGTTGTACGCAAACAAACCTCCAATGACCTCCACAAATCAAAAGGTGGTGGTGATATGTACCGTTTAAGAATCATGTATGAGTTTGATGGCTAAGTCTCATTGTTGCAAGATATGCCTTTAGTCAATTTTGAGTGGGACCTTATGATAAATCAACACTCCTGCGATGGTTGCTGAAAGAGTTGTTAGACGCATCCCTACATGTGGCACATATACATGGCTTAGTAGTAGGATAACTTTTGGCTGTGCATAACTACCTACCATCTCTAGTTATGCTAAGATAGTTTTCTTGATGGAAGAAGACCATTGACATTTTGGTTATCCAATAAGGTTCCTAGTCTAGCCTATTCAAGTTTGTGATATGACTGACTTTTACGAAGGAATAGGTTAGAAGACTCTTTCTTCAAATTTCTTTGTGGATAGACTTTAATCAAATATTTGAACAATTATGACTGTAGGTATGTATCACTAATACTTTTTGCTATATAAAGTTATTTTCTTATCCTTTTATTTCTCTACCTTTGTTTTAAAAATTTTAAAGACATCAAGTGTCTCTACTTTATCAAATAAGAGATAGAGATACATGTATCTTGAATGATCATCAATAAATAAAATAAAATATTTTTGACCATTTTGGCGTAGGATAGGAAATGATCAACAAATATCTATATGTATGATCTTTGGAAGTTCAGTACTTCTTTTAGCACCCTTAGTGATCTTGTTAGTGTATTTTCTCTTTATGCAGTCCACACAAGTATCAAAGTCTATAAAGTCAAGAGCTTTTAAGACTCCCTCACCTACTAATTTTTAATTTTCTTTATGAAGATATGTCCGAATCTCCTATATTAAAGTTTAGAAGAGCATTCATTAATAATACCATGTTTAATCCCAATTTTATTATCGTGCTGGGTTAAAAGACTAAACTCATAAGTGAGGACTAATATAAATATAAATAAATTATTAAGTAAAATTCTAGAACTAACAATTTTCTTGTCTTTCAAAAGATCCATAACTAAAACATAAAAGTTAAATTCAAATCCAAGACAAGTTAATTAGGACACAAAAACTAAATTTCTGAAAAATGATAGAACATAGAAGGTATTTATAAAATTCAATTGAAAACCCAATTTTAAAACTGTTGGAGGTTGTCAATCTACCGTCCGACTCACCAACCCAGCCAACAGACCATCGGACACCGATGGATGTTCGCCGGCTAACGATCGATGATGGATGATGGATGGTCGACGAGTTACTCGATGAACCACCGATCGATCAACTCGACTCGACGATCGACATTCTACTAACCTAGCTGATTGATGATCAATTAGTTGAAGAACGATAATTAATATCCAATCAATCATCGCCACTGAGAAGGCTGCTCCATCAACTGTCCTACTGACACATTGATAAGAGCACTGATATATGACCATCTGATGGATAATCGGACTGACAATCGATAATTGATGATTGCTTCTTCCAATCGACTAACCGTCGATCGAAAATTATTAAGGTAACAATCGACTTAAAGCCCTTCAACTGACCAACGATCGATCGGTACAAAGTCAGTCGATCAATGATCCATTGGCATAAAGTAAACCGATCGACGATCCATTGGTACAGAACTAGTCGACCGACGATCGATCGATACAACATCAACTGACTGATGATCCTTCGATGCAAAATAAGCTATCCGATCAATGATCGATCAGCTCCAAATCAGATGACTGACCGATGGAAGCTCTCCAAATAACCTATCTAGCTCTCGATCCATCCTACAAAACCACCCCCGAGAAGAGCGGATGACAATAATTAATGGGTGATTTAATTACTTACCCGCAATCACACTACTCCAAAAAAAGAGGGACCCACATATTCAATGGTTATCACTCCGACATCTATAAAAGGAAGATAATTTGGTCAGTTTGGGAGGACACTGGGTAGGATATTTTTCTACTACTTTGAGAGCAAACTCTACTTCTTTGCTCCTTATTTTTCTATTCGATCAATCTATCCTTCTAACTTAAGCAACGGACGATCCCCGCTGGAGCCAACTCCGATCAGTGCGGACTTATCTTTGCAGATTTTTCGACGTTCATTAACAAGCACAGGTAGATTGGTTGCAATAGATTGGCATGCCAGGAAGGGAGAGAACATCAAATCAACAATAAATTCCAAGAATGGCGAAAACTCATGCTTGTAATTCAACCAGCTCCATCAGCCAGTCATTCCGACGAGAGCCACTTCCCTCTCCGCCAACATTAATGGCAGAACCTAGCTCCTCGCATCCAGTAGTTACATCGGATGTGCAAGCCCAGCGACTGGCCGCGTTAACACAGTTGGTCCGAATTCTAATGAAGACCTTGTGCAACCTCCAGCAGCAACTGCCCGTGGCAGCGAAAGACCCGATGGTGCGGGCGATGCCGTCTAGGCACAGCTGCTGCACACCAAGACATTCGATCTCTCCTTTGCTGGAGCGACCATCTCGATGCTCGCACTAGATGAAGTCTCCGTCTCCTCGCCGCTCACGAGGAACCACTCATCGATCATGGCATTCCGTCTCCCCATCCTCTCATCAAAGCTGATATGAGAGAAAACGATCATGCGACCCTACAACTTACCCTCCTCCAATTCTTCAGAAAGATTGACACCGAGGATGTCTCATCAGCGATGGTTGAGTGACTATGATTGAAAGTTCAAAGAAATCAACCATCGACTGGCCCAGATCCAAGAGGATGCGAAGGGAAGATCCTCCGACGGTCTCCATGTCCGAGCGGCTCCTCCCTTCTCCTCGTGTATCTTGAATGTGTCGATCCCGTCATGATTCAAGATGTCTCAAGTGGAGTCGTATGATGGCTCACCGATCCAATCGATCATCTCCAGAGCTATAAGGCTCTCATGATGATCTAGGAGATGAATGATGCCCTCATGTGCATCGACTTTTCAGCCATCCTTCTGAAAGCTGCTCGAGCTTGATACTCTGAGCTTCAACCGAAAAGCATCGACTCTTTTTAGCAGCTCGAAGATACCTTTGTGGCTCATTTCAGCACCAACCAAGTGAAGCTATGAACTTCAGATAATCTCTTCTCGATCAAGCAAAATGAGGGAGAGACTCTTCGGACCTTTGTAGCGTATTTTAATATAGCTACACTAGAGGTCCGAAACCTCAACGAGGAAGTGACCATTTCGGCCACCACCCTCGGACTTATGCTAAACTCTTAGAGTGCATGGATAAGTATATTCGTGCTGAAGAAGATGCCTCTGACCAACACCACTGAAATAGGGTCGGAAGAAAAAATAATAGAAGAACGATGCTTTGGTCAGACCCAACCGACCCATGCCAAATAAGGAAGCGACGTCCTCCCGACTGAGCCCAATACTGACTCATCTGAAGGGTCGGTACAATAACTATACTCCCCTCTCCACTACACAGGCACAGATCTTGATGAAGATTGAAGGAGAGAAGTACCTTCATCAGCTTTCCATCGATGAAGAACTGAGGCAAAGATAAGAGAAAGTACTGTTGATTTCATCACGACTATGGCTATATTATCGAACAGTACTTCTAGCTGAAGGATGAGATCGAAGTTCTCATTCGATGGGGATTTTTTGCTAAGTTTCGGCTTGATCACCTGACCCAGCCCCATGTTGATCAACCACCAACGTCGGAGGAGATTCATCCAAATCAACCGATGGTCAGGATGATCAACATGATCTCTAGGCGACCAAGAATCAGGGGGCAATATCTGAAGAAGAATCGACTAAAAAATGACCATTCGCTTTCGAGCGATAGAAGGTCATTGACAAAAAAGTAGACAAGCTTTCCATCGGCTAAATGTTATAACCGATCGATAGTCGGCATGATTCAACAACCGACTAATGGATGGCGATTATCAATCGATATTTCTTTTAAAGAAGACTATCTTTTACAACTCAAATAGCTGACTGACAAATCAATAGGCAATACCGACGCGTAACTTCCTTATGAAATAATAAAGAAAGAAAAGCATCAAGCTACTGATCGTGAATTAGTTGGTTTACCCTGACTAGTAAAGAACACAATCTTTATCGATTGGCTATGGCCGAATCGAGGGATGGTTAGCTTGCACCCGATCGTCATGATCAAGTATTGGATGATAAAAAATTGACTAAAAGTTGGTTAGAAACCAACACGAGATTGACTTATCTCCGACCTATGAATATCTCAACCAAGATCAAGTATTGGTTGGTAAAAAATTGATAAAAAATCGGTTAGAAACCAACATAAGGTTGGCTTATCCCTGGCCTATGAATATCTCTACAAATGATCAAGTATTGGTTGGTAAAAAATCGACTAAAAGTCAGTTAGAAACCAACACAAGGTTGGCTTATCCCCGAGCTATGAATATCTCTACAAATGATCAAGTATTGATTGGTAAAAAATTGATTAAAAAGTCGGTTAGAAACCAACACAAGGTTGGCTTATCCCCGACCTATGAATATCTCTACAAATGATCAAGTATTGGTTGGTAAAAAATTGACTAAAAGTTGGTTAGAAACCAACATAAGGTTGGCTTATCCACGACCTATGAATATCTCAACAATGATCAAGTATTGGTTGGTGAAACACTAACTAAAAGTCGGTTAGAAACCAACATAAGATGAAATTTGAAAACTCAACTCGTTTGGCAAAGATGAATCAAAAGCTGGCGGATGATGTCAGTTCAAATTCAACTACTGGAATATGGGCAATCATTAATAGTAGTGGCAAAATGAAGTTCGAAGCAATGCCACATGTCGACTCCCTGCGTTCGATGTGAAGTATAAAATTATTACACCAAACTTGAAAGTGGGGGGCAACTATTGGGGGCTATCAATCTGTCGCCCAACTCACCAACCCAGCCAATAGACCATCGGACACCGATGGATGTTCACCGACTGACGATCGATGATGGAAGATGGATGGTCGATGAGTTACTCGATGAACCACCGATCGATCGACTCAACTCGACGATCGACGTTCCACTAACCTAGCTGATTGATGATCAATTAGTTGAAGGATGATAATTAATATCCGATCAATCATCGCCACTGAGAAGGTTGCTCCATCAACTATTCCGCCGACACATTGATAGGAGCGCTGACACATGATCATCTGATGGATAATCGGACTAACAATCGATAATCGATGATTGCTTCTTTCGATCGACTAATCGTCGGTCGAAAATCATTAAGGCAAGAATCGACTTAAAGCTCTTCGACCGACCAACGATCGGTCGGTACAAAGTCAGCCAACCAACGATCCATCGGCATAAAGTGAACTGATCGATGATCCATCGATATAGAACCAGTCGATCGACGATCGATCGATATAACATCAGCTGATTGATGATCCATCGACACAAAATAAGCTATTCAATCAATGATTGATCGGCTCCAAATCAGATAACTGATCGATGGAAGCTCTCCAAACAACCTATCCAGCTCCTGATCAACCCTACAAAACTGCCCCCGAGAAGAGCGGGCAACAATAATTAATGGGTGGTTTAATTACTTATCCACAATCACACTACTCTAAAAAAAGAGGGATCCACGTACTCAACGGTTATCACTCTGACATCTATAAAAAGAAAGTAATCTGGTCAGTTTGGGAGGACACTAGGTAGGATATTTTTCTACTACTTTGAGAGCAAACTCTACTTCTTTGCTCATTGTTTTTCTGTTCGATCAGTCCATTCTTCTAACTTAAGCATCGGAGGGTCCCCACTAGAGCTAACTCTGGTCAGTGCGGACTTATCTTTGCAGATTTTCCTACGTTCATTAATAGGCGTAGGTGGATTGGCCACAGCAAAAACTAATCTATAACTCTCCACTACTTCTACATGTAAATGCATTCGATTTTCTGAATAGATGCCCTGTTAACTTCCTATTAGTTTCCTCAAGTTTAGAAAACTTTGCATATTATTAGTAATGTGAATTATAATAGCTGGATGAATCTACCAAGTGGTATTATTAGAAACTTTAATATAATAAGATTCATAGTACACAAATATGAGATTATTTTTCTTTTCGAGCCATATTTTATACTTGGCACAATCTTTCTTAAAGTGTCTCTTTCTTTTGAAGAAGTAGCATTTATCCTTATTGCCATCCCACTTCATTTGCATATCTACTTTCTTTTTTCAAGAAATATCCTTGCCTTTTTAAGCATTTTTTTTAGCATGACTTACATAATGAGCACTCTCAGGTATCTCATACTTCAACCTCTCCTCTTCTTATACATACATGGTCAAAAGTTCATTAATTGACTATTTTTTTTTGTATTGTAAGATATTTTAAACTATTCATATTTTAGAGGGGGATGGTTGAGAATGAAATACACTAGAAATGACTCAGAAATTTCAATTTTCAAAGACCTCAACTGAGTAGCAATGTCTCTCTTTTCATAATGTGCACTCCCATACTCCTGCTTTTATTATATGTCATGCTCGAAAACTTCTTCATTAAGGTGCTAGCTAATGTCTTGTCAGAGCTTATAAATTGTTCCTCAATAGCTTTTATATAGTTTCTAACTTTATTACACTCTGATATTGAACTCTTAATACTTTTTCTTACATGGAACTTAATGAGCATAAGACTTAAACGATTAGATCAATCCCACCGCTCATAAGTAGCCCTCTTATTTGATATACTTGATTTCATAGGAATGGGTAGTTCAGTGATATGGAGAGCCAAATCCAAATCTATACACCCCAAAGTCAAGAGAATGCTATCTTTTTAGTTAGTATAATTATCATCCAATAACACTGGACTATAAGAAAAATTATTAAGAAAAGCAATAGCATAAATAACTACTAGGGATGAAAGTAGTATGGATATTATTTATTCGATCCATTTTCGTATTCGAATTAATCCAGATATGGATAAAAATTTGATGATCCGACTAATATCCATATCCATATCCATATCCATAAAAAAAAAAAGGATATGGATATGGATAAACAACTATCCGATCCATATCCGAATATCTGAATCTATATGTAATTTTATATGATTTTATATAGTATTTATTAATTTTTTTAAAAAGTATACAATCATATAAACATATGATTAACTTGATTTATCATTTATTTAGTAATATATTTGATTTTATAGTCATAAAATTTAATTATCTAAATTATATTAATCTATTTAAAATAAATATGGACATAAATTTTTACATCCAAATAATATCTATATTCGTATCTATATTCGTCAGATAAAATAAATACGGATATGGATATGCTGGTATCCAATCCGGTTTCAGCCTTAATAACTATAATAACTAAAGATAAACTTGCATCAATGCTATGAAATATAAACTTAATTTAAATTAATTAATTATTAAATTTAATAGTAAATTATAAACCTTTCTGTGGATAGAAAATGCAAACATGTATAGAATTTACTCAATTCTTTATTAATAAGAGTAGCAAATACTAACACACAAGCAAAAAAAAAAAAAAAGAAAAAAAAGAATCATACCTATGGGCTTGAGAAAATTTCTATTGTGATGTCTACTTTGCTACCTTGTTCCAATTAATGCACCAAAATGACTAACTCTATCAGATAACCATGCCATTAAATAATCACTTGTCCGTATGTAACTAAAATTTATTATACATCATAATGACTTAAGATGCTGTGGTTACTCCTAAGCTTATGATGTCTCAAAACTTATATTATAAATAAATTATCAACTCATCCATATGTTGATAAAATAAACAAATCAATTATGTAATATGCAAAATAAATATGCTGTTATATGTAGGTCTCCATTGTCCTACATTGTAAAAAGAAATTCATAAACATATCCTCAGAACATTATTCACATGTCTCTGTCCTCTTTATTTTGTTACAGATTAATTCCCTGTGGTTCAAATGAGCCCAAGTCAGGTTGGTTCACACAAACCACAATCAAATTTATATATGATGGAAGAATGAAGTGCCTTCACATTCTCTCACACTTCCATCCGTTGTTGTAATTAATTTAATATCATTAATATAGAGTAATTCTTTGTATATCATATATGGTATAATAAAAATAATATGGAGTGCACCAAAAAATTTCATTCCAACACGTAGTCTCCGCTTATCATATTTTTTATAAAAAAATATCATAATACTATTTTCACACATATTTATTATTATTATTATTTTTTGATGCTGTATTATGATATTTTTTTACAAAAATTATGATATCTATTTATAAAAATAATGATATTTTAAATAAAATACTATATTTTTTATAAAAATATTATAATTTTTATAAAAATATATCATAATTTTTATAAATAAATATCATAATTTTTGAAAAAAAATATTTTTATCATTCAAAATTTCAAGCATCGTGGGATTGCACGTTGAAAAGTGGAGACTGCATATTAGAATAAAATTCTTTGGTGCACCGCATGTTATTTTGATTGCATATAAAGTATTTCAAAGATACGGCCACTTTTTTTTATTTTTATTTTTTTAAAAAAAAAATGCCCTACTGTGCGGCAACGCAATACTAGGGCGATGCAGGAAGACCACAGAAGAAAGCTACGACGAATGGGCTGAAACTGGAACCGAGGTCACATCAGAGAGAGAGAGAGAGAGAGAGAGAGACCTTGGACTCAAATTCCAATTCCTATGGGCTCCATGTGGCTCATCTCGGATTGTTACCCTCTCATCTCATCGTGGGACTCGGACAATGTCTATGGTGCATAAGGTATAATTTTCACTTCAAAGATGGTTGTGAGATTGAAGAACTAAAAGAGAGCAGATGCCATGGTTCCTAGGCACCTATAGATCTAACCTGATTGGTAAAACCGATGCCGATTCCAAGCAGGACCCGACCAATGATAAGCATATAGATGTTAATTGCAAGGCCACCGACAAGAGCTCCAGCCAAGAATAAGGCCCCACCAAGAAGTATGGATATCCTACGGCCAAATCGATGTGTGATTGGTGAAGCACATAATGATGCAAAGGCGCCCGCAATATATAGGGATGATGTGAATGCTGTTAGAAGTTGGCTGTCGAATCTGCAGTAATTGCTTGTATGTGAATCCTCTCTCATCTTCGCATGCTCCTTTGGAAAAAACTTCTCGAGAAAAGGCTCCATGGAAGTCACCCCACCTAGAAAATTTTTGCTATCTTAAATCATTTGCTCGAGTAATTTCTTTAAATTTTCACACAAATTTTTACCCAAAGGACAAATTTTCACACAAATAATATTATTTTTTATTTTTTATTTTTTTTAAAAAAAAAAGGATAAGGCAGTTCCAATCAATGAAAAAAAGAAATACATCACGCATGCATCGAACAAAACAAATAAAACACAAAAGAAGAAAGAAAGAAGATATATTCGAGTTCAGCTGCGTGGGCTAGTTTGCTCCAGTCGGAGAACATGAATCAAATATCTACAAACTGTTGGACAACCTTAAAAGAATTAGAAAGAACTCTATGAGAGTAACAAATGATAGGTAAGTTGTCAGATATTGGGAGTGAAAGTTTTAGTGGGGGATTATAATGAAGAGAAAAAAAAACTCCGAATGAACAAGAACAGAACTTTAGAGGAAAACAAACACCTGAGATCCCAAGGTCGTAACCAAAGAGAATTCCTCCTGTTGCTGCAACCATGCAAGAGAGGATCACAAGGGGTGTGACTCTGCCGCTGTAGTGGTATGCTTTGCTGTTAGAACTGAACCTTATTGCCATGGTTTAAGTTGGCAAAGATTGGGATGCAGAAGAAAGTTTTAGGCACCCTTAGCCATGAATGATGTGGGGATGGCGTTACTGGCTTCATCCAAGCATGTAGCAAACTTTACGACTTTGGGCACTTGGAAAGGGACTGCCCTAATGCAGTCCCCGTCAGTCCACTTAATCATATGTGTGGCCTTAGGTCTTAGCCTAACAAGAAATTATTGGTTGGACCTGATCCACTGGACCATAGATAATTTGATACTTAGGATGAGGAAGACGGGAATAAACACATGATAACATGTGTTGTCAAGGAGGAGAGCGTGTTAAGGAGGGAAAATAGGGGAGAAAGGATTAAATAATCTATGGTCCACTATGGAGCAGGTCCAACCAATAATTGATCTAGCGATGAGTCAGACATAGCCGACCTTGAGGCAGTTTGATGCGAGTTAATTTATCACTATGGCAAGTGTACCAATCGATCAAGTAATAAAGTGTGTGAGTAAAGTATCGTCCCTAGAGGATTGAAAAATAAGTACTGAAAATACTTTCCTAAGCTTTATTTAGAAAACTGATTTATAAGAAATAAGATAAATTAAAAAAAATAAAAAAATAATTAATAAAATTATAAGAAAATAGAAAGAGTGTAATTATTAGGGTTTAATTCAAGAGTAATAGGTTACTAAGACAATCGATTCACTAACTCAATCAATATAATATTCAAGTATTTATATAAATTAGGTTAATTTTGTTTCATGTGACGGTGGAGTCTCCTAAGTTATTCACTATCATTTGATCCAAGCATAGTAAAACTATCAATATTTATTAACTACCCTTTGGTCCAGGCATAATTTAAATAAATACTAATGCTTTAAATTTTATGAAATCCTCTAATTAAAATACGCTACGTTCAAAGTGCGCTAAAATTTCTGCATGCATATGAATTCTAATTCAATTCATGATACAAGATATATAAATCAAGAAGCATCGACATAGATGTACTTGGTCCGTATCATTTATATCCATAAGATCAATTAGAAGATGGTCAGTAATCTAAAAGCATTAAGAGCATATTTATATACTCCTCATAAATAAAATTTAAATCTAAGATCAAATCATACTAAATATTGTATCAAAAGAATGGCTACACCTTAGTCTTAGTAAAAGAAAATTTAGTTCATGATAAAAAGATGAAAAATAATAAATAAAATAAAAAGTATGAAAAGATAGACTGTTTGTTCGCTGAAATTGATCGTCCGTTGCTCTTGGTATGGAGAACTTGATGAAGAAGAGTTGCTTGATCAATATACTGGATGTCAAAGATGAACCACGAAGAAGGAAGAAAGCAAGAAGAATAAAGAAAGAAAAAAATAACTCTCAACCTTCCTCTCTGTTCTTCCATCTAGCTCTCTATCTCTCGATCTCTCTCTATGTTTTCTCTTAAACCTCTCTCTTAAAACTCTCAAACTCTCTTTATTCTAAAACCAAACTCTCACTCTCCTCTTTCTCTTCTAAAAAAGAAACTCTCGGCTACAGGCCTTTAAATAGGCTAAAGGTGGTTTTTGGATCGAAATTCCATTGAAATCCTAAAAGAAATCGGGTTTAAAACTTTTAAAACAAGTCAAAGAAAATCCTGGATCATTCTGGTCGCTGGATATCGATCAAACGATCAAAAAATCACTCAAAAATCCTTTTAAAAACTCAAATCAAGTCGGAATAAACTTCAGCCATCAGATCTTCTCTTGATGATGGAATCTGGGCCATCCGCCAGCGCACAAGAGGCTTCAAAGCTTTAATTAAAAATCGAGAACCCCTATCTATCATTGGATCTTGACCGACTGCCAGATTTGCCATCCATCAGTGCACAAAAATCAACCATTGGATCAAAACCAAGCACCTTCGATCGTTGGATCAAGCCTCCATCCTGGGTAGACTGCGTGTGAGCCCGATCTTGCATAGACCATGCCATTTTCTACCAATCAGAGCTCACGGAGGAATGTAAAATTTCAAAAATGCCCTCGACTGTGTTACTGTAGCAGTCCACCATACACCATGAAAAATCCTGACGTCATTAATGCATCAGCAGGCCGGGCAATTTGGTTTTTTAGTAGTCGGGCCAGGCCAATTTGCTGAGCCAGTTCGGTCTGACCGGCTGACAATTTATTTTTATTTATTTTTTTCTTTGAAATTTGATTTCGAGCTCATTTAGACTCCATTTTGCTTGAAATTATTTTATTTGAACCAGAAAATAAAGCTCTTCACATTGGTGACCTTCTTTCCTATATAAGATCAATAAAAATATTAATTTTTTAAAAATAAATTAAATTATTTTATAATTTAATACTTTTATTAGTATCTTTTTAGCATTTATCATAGTTCAAGCCAGATAGAATAAGATTTTATATTTATTTGAAATTCAGCATTATCCCTTCAGATTATACTGCAAAATATAATCATGAAATATTTGAATTATTTGGATAATTGTATTGTACCAAAAAGATAGAATCGAATTATTCCATAGCCCTTCTAATTATAATTCCCCCACCCCCAACTTTTTAAATACATCAACAAGAAAAGACGGCAGGTTTACCAAGTGCTCACGAAAACTTATGCACTTAACTTTTCTCCGTTTACCTTCCACCTAAATGTGAAAATGTAACTTATTCCACTAAATAGACTATGTAGTTTACACCAGAGGAGATAACCCTCTAAAAATTATCCTCTATCTAATGTAGCCTAATGATGCCAATAATATATATATATATATATATATATATATATATATAGAGGGATAGACTTGGATAAGATAGCCTAAATCTGGTCGGATTAAAACTCTAAATGAGAGTCTTACATCGATGATCCAAACCATTAGATATGATCTACTATCTCAAAACTACTTGTACACTAAATAATCATATGGTTTGAAGATCTCTAGCCTATGCATCAAGTAATCAAAAAATATATCTAATTTAATTTTATTTAGATTGTCCAATTTTTGACTATTTGATATATAGGCTAGAAATCTCTAAATCATATGATTTTTTTTATGTACAAACAGTTTTGAGATAGTAGATCATATTTAATGGCTTGAATTATTTATATAGGATCCATATTATAAAGTTTTGATTTGATCGGATCTGAGTTCAAATTCGATCGATCTGATTCTAATATATGGCTCTATATATATATATATATATATTGGTCCTTTCATTGTTTCCTTAACAACGATAAACTATTTTTGGCGATCATCCGCATTTGTAGACTATGATAGTATTAAAAATTTGGTTATTTTGTTTGACCCTTTGGAAGGTACAAAATTTTAGTTGTTGGAAATTTGAGAAATAATAGGGTGTATGGATAAAGAGAAAGAGTCATAGTTTATGTAAGAGGATGTTTAAAACAACTTACAGTTTGTTCCTAAGATATGCTTCTGCCATATCGTTGTGCACAATGTTTTAAAAACAAATGAAGATAATGGATGAGCTGACTTCAATTCATTTTTTTGTTGATTGTTTGAAGGAACTATTATTGGGTTTGTGTCAAGTGATAAATTATTTGAACTACAATTTTTGTAGTATAAGGTAGTATGGTCACCATTTTAAATTATAGTAGGATAGTGGTGTCTCGTCCATCCCTCCTCTTTCTCTTTCTATGAGAAAATGGGAACTACGTTAAGGGTGGGACTTTGAAACATATCCATGCTAGTAGAGAAGAACAAAGATAAAAGAAAGTGAAGAAGAAGAAGAAGAAAAAAGAAAAATGTGTTCTCATATCTCAATCTTGGCCTTGAAACTCAGATGGATGATTTGTGATGGCAAGTTCATCAAGGTGTTAGATGATTCCTGGATATCCAAAGTCCCCTTTGCACCCTCCCATACACAATTGACTATGTGGCATTGAAGAATCTGGTGGTTTAGGACTTATTTGTGAACAGGAAGAGGAAATTGAATAGGGGCTTCACTATCAGGATTCTAGGGAGGAGTTAGATTTTAGAATTTTCTCCATGGTGGTGATATTTTTAATTTACCTGATAAACTTGGGCCACAAGGTGCAAGTGCTAAGAGAGTTAAAGCTAATGATCTTTACTCTTTATTTTTTTTTTTAATTTTAGTATGGTCGGACGGTCACACCATTTAATGTGAGTGCAGCTCAAGAAATCAGAATACATGATATCATACAGGGCTCATGGGCAGTCGTTATCTACATGCCAAATCCAGTCATCGGTATGGTCAGCTATGAAGGAGCCATCCAATCCATGGCACTATTCATCTTTCGAAATACGTGTCGAACAGCCATCGGATGAAATAATTAAGGGACCTCCAAATTGAAGGAACAAGGCAGCACGCCAAATTGGATCGGATCAGATATAATGGAATTCAAAAATTTTTGAATCCAATCTAGCATGCCGTTCATAGATCTAAATAAACATAAATGTGAAATCATACAAATAAAATGATGATTACATCACCTCTGTGCGGATAGACAATCTCCATAGTTCGATGATCAAAACTTGATCGAGATCCACTGTTGAGCCATGCATGCATCCGGCCTCTATAGGTATCGACTCGGATTCGAATCTGAATATCTTCTCCGGCTTAAATTTGCCTTCAGTAAGTTGAATCTGGATCTCCTAGATCTGCCTTCAATCTAATCATCGGCAACAACTCAATCAATGTTTGATCATTTTCTCCTTCTTCTATAGGATAGACAGCACCTTACCCTTCGAGTACTTCGAACAAGATCAGCCCAACTCTTTAGGTGTGGGAGAGAGGAAATGGAGAGGAGAGGGAGGAGGCATGGAAGAGGAAAGGCAAGGTTCTGGTAGCTTCTAAAATTGTGTTTCTAAACCATTTAATTAGCAGATTCCTATTTATAAAAATAGAAAACTAAGAGTCCTTGGACTTTAAGCTATTGACCGGGTCAAAGACTTAATGCAGAAGAACTCCCGAAAGGATGTGGCATCCCTCCATTTCCACGATGATGTTGTCATACAAAAATCATAAGGGGTGCACGCCACCCTTATTTGGGTAGGGGTGGTTGGTGCCTCATCTAATCTCCTCTCCCAATTTGAATTAAATCCAAACAACCTATTTAAATTTGAATAGATTTGACTCATTCAAACTCATAAGGATAAGACTAATCCTTATCAGCAAGTAGCATGCATGCGCTTTCTCTCTCTCATGAATCAGATGGCGCACGCCCCATGAGAAAGACTAGGGGGCATGCACCCTGTACTCATGCACACAAAAGAAATAGAAAAAGGAGGTGGCGGCCCAAACTTGGCGCCCCACTTTCTTATCCATTTAGGAGACCTAGGGCACACTAACTTTTGGTGTCCCTACGAACCAAATCCAATTTGGTTATGCCCTATCCAATAGAAAAATCAAAGCAAGAAAAATTAAGTTCAATCATGTACTAGCATGATTTTCTTAAATCTAATAGGATCAAATCCTATCCAATCAAACTATAAGAGTCTAATTGAAACATCCAAGACCAAAATCCTTGATTATATGATCTAACCCATAGGTTCAATTTTGCATGATAATAGAATATATCGTGATCTCCATCATCGAAACTTTTTTTGATGGATCAGAACTCTTTTCAATTCATCCAATTAAAATTATCGATTATCAAAATAATTTTAATTGATCCCACAATCCACCAATGATATCTGACAGTATATAGTGGTAACCCATCAAAACTGAAAAAGAACCTCTCGGTGCAGTTATCGTATGATTTAGTTTTTCTATCATGAGTTTCGATAGGATCGAGGTTAAAGCTAACTCATCAAATCTCATACCCGTCATATGATAGAATCAATCGATTCAAGTTCGATATGAAATCCTAATAGAATTTCTTTCTATTTTTCATATCGCCATGGCCATGAGCTTTAGGACTCAATTTCATGATTTTCATAGGACTACCACTTCTCTCTTGAGATTGATAGATTTTATCTTGATGCAATCCAATTTCTATAATAAACATGCTATAGCAAATATACATCTCAAGATTTCATATGACTAGAAGATCGAGTTATGGTGTAGTCAAACTATAGTACCCTCAAGATGAATTATCAATACATCTTAGATCAAAGAATCAGACATACAACTACAACAATGAGCATGTCACTGACTAGAAGGCAGACTTTCTTATGACTGCTTGAAATTGATCATGCTCAGTATCCTTATTTTGAACAAGCACCTATACTTTCATTCTAATATCTTTATATCATTGATTTAAGACTCATCTATCTGAAGAAAATGATTGTACATCAATCTTCTAGATCGATCACCATCCTAATGATGATCCTACGATCAAGAGCAGTTTATGAGTTAATTATAATAACACATATCTCAAATTCTCAACTCTTGAGAATATATGTTATCATATCCATTAATCCAATTGATGATTCACAAGTATAATTCATCACAAATGTAAATGATAAAATAATCTAAATTTTATTAATAAGTCAAATATTATAAAATATGTCCATAAAAAGTTTTACATATGTCGACCAATCTGGCTTCTAGGACATACATCTAACACAAATATCATGAAGCAGTGGATGGGCATCGAGGTGATGGATGATGGATGTTGTATGATGGATGCAACATAGATGTGGAAGACTAAATGTTGAACTGAGAGTGGCTCTCTTTCCATGAAAAGTACCATGGAGTCATTTGCCCTATCGAGAAATGCTGCAGAGGCATCTATGTAGCTTTCCATTATGATATTTATCCAGAAGTGGAAGAGTCCATCAACCACATTTTGTTAGTGCCTAAAGGTAGCGGTTTAGTGATTGGCTGGCCTCACCTTATGTTTCAGTACTAACCACCCATGGAATATGGAGTTAATCCTGCAATAACTCAAGGATGGAGGGCACAGAGGTAAGTAGGTATATAGGATGGTCCTTCTTTGCTATGTTGTCTATCACATTTGGTTGGCTAGGATGGTAGATTGTTTGAAAATATTGATCAAAGCCTTCATATGATTCTAATGCAAGCCACATTCATGCCCTTGAATTTATACTTGGCAATGCATTGAAGAGGTTTTTGATAGCTAGGAAAAACTATAATCATAATTATTATAGTCTCTATGCCACCTTGATATACATCTTACCTAATTAAAAGTCCCCACTCCTTGGCTTCCTCAAAATCAACTTCGGTGGTAGTATGAAGCGGAGAGGACTAATGGTGGAGTAGAATTTGTCATTCAAAATTTCAACTCATCCTTGGTCATTGCGAGTAGGACTCACCTTTATGATAGTATGATTTTTCTGGTTGGGCTTAGAGCTACATGGCAGGGGCTAATCTATTCTACTATCATCCTAAGGGCAAATAACATAATATTAGAAGGGATTTGAAAATAATAATCTCTTGGACTAACAGCCAAATGGATCGAAAGGTGAATGCATACCTATTGTTAGCAAACATTTGGAGGCTCATCTTGATTCTCACTTCCTTCAAAGCTAATCATGTAAACAAGGAGGTGAATAGTGTAGCTAATTTGGTTGCCACTCATATGGCCAATAGCATTGGGGCTATTCTATGAGAGTCTATAGATTCTATCCTTAGGCATTTTTGCAATATTTTGGTGACTAATACGATCAATTGTATTTATACAAGAGCTCGGTGGTGTAGCCTTCCTAATAAAAATAAAAAAAGAAAAAGAAAAGAAGAAGCAAAAGGAAAGAAAGAAAGCAAGCGAGATGATGATTAAAAAAAATGAAAGAAGAAAAAGGAAATGGGGAAGAAAAGATAGGAAAGAAAAAGAAGAAAAAAAGAAAGTAAAGAAAGAGTGAAAGGAAAGAAAAAAAAGGAAGGGGAAAACGAAGTAAGGAAGCCAAAAAAAAAAAAAAGAAGAAATAAAGGAAGAAAGAAGGAAATAAGAAACAATAAACAACAAACATATAAAGAAAGAACGAAATTTTTACATAAAAATAATAATAATAATAATTGGAATGCTCAATTAGGATGGCTATTGCGATAGAGTGGGACAACGGGGCATTCCATTATATGGATAGAAATTGAGATATCTCTTCTCATAGGATTTAAAGCTTTATTGTGGCTAAAAGGAAATATGTGAATTTTCGTATCTAAGCAGAAATCTATACTAGATTTTTATTATTTTTGGCTTTGAGCATATGTCACATGGTTGGATGACTTGGTGTCTAGAAAAAAGAGGAGTGTTGATGAGATATTTTTATCCACCATCATCAAACCTTAGCCAGTTGGTGGGTTAAAGTTGAGTTTTTGATGATGTAAACAAATCAAATATGACGACTTGTTTTGTGTATAGGTATCCCATAGATGCTATTAGTTTTGATTTTATGGTGCTAGACCTATTTTTATGCTAGTTAGCCTATGATCTATTTGCGCTAGCTAGTCTTTGTCTACCTTTTTTTTCTTTCTATTTTTTCTAAAGTCAACTTCATTTTATCAATGAAATGATTAATTATTGCCTTTCACCCTTTACTCTTTAGATCAAAAGAGAGCATGAAGAAAGAGACCTAAAGAACCTTTGATTTAATTTGACTTAGAATTATGATTTCCTTAGGCAATCGTGCTATTATGGACCAATGGTAGAGGACAATTGATACGTAAGGGTCTTCCACTGCTAAATAGCCATGTTATTAGAAGGTAAGCATGTTAAGTCTTTATGCTCTATCCGAAGTTAGATAAAATAAACTTTAACCTATAAAAAAAAAAAAAAACTTAGACAAAGGAAACATGCTACAATGCCCATCCCTATTTCCTTCATAACTAGCATGCCATATGGCACAGATCGTGAGGTTGGTCTTACACACGTCACACAGTGTGTCAAAGAATTTTCTTTTGTTTTGCCCAAAAGATAACATCAACAGAGTCATCCTCATCACCCGTAAGCTTCCTTCATTGGCCTACAATACGGCGCAGGCCATAAGGTTGGTGTAAGAGGCATCCTACCACATGGCATGCGAGCAGAGCAGTGCAAGAAAAATTTTTGGAATTATGGAATACCAATAATAAACTCCAATACAAACGAGCAGGACCATCCATCACGTGTGGGCCTCACTGTAGCGTGCCGTACAATCCTCAAAGGTTACATCATGGATCGTCCGTCCATCTCTTGATGCCACCATCGAGGACCACACAACAATCTATGGTGCGTAGGCCGCGAATTACGGAGGATCCATGCCCTAATAAAAGACCTCTTTAACGTTACAAGCAATTATTTTGAATAGAGTATGGAGGATCCGTGCCCAGATAAAAGACCTTTTGGTGTGATTGATTTGGCATCTCCCTCAAGTAACATCTCACCATTAGAAAGCTAGGAGGACCATGTGGACTAGGATTTAGTAGAAAATGGTCCTCAGGGACCTAAAGTCTTTACCAATCAACCATATATCATTGTTGCATCGTGCTTTTGCTAGATGCCGCCTTATTAGAGAAATATTGCATACAGGGGTAAAGCTGCTTCCGTAAAATCTCTTTGGCCTTAATTTGTGGTGCAGGAAGAGAGTCCTTGTGCGATACAGACCGGTCCAGAACAACTTGGTGATGGTTATTGCTTGAAAGGAACACCAGGATTTGCTCCAACAAGAAAAGATCATGTCAACAATTGCTTCTAGTTTTTTTTTTTTTTTTTTTCGAGTTACTTGAATTCTTGGGAGCTTCTAGTTCCACGGTCCAGAGAATGGTAAACCTACCTTTACTTTAGTACGAGACAAACTAAGCCAGTGATTGTAACATGCTGCTTTGATTTTTCTTTGTCGTACTTTTCGTCTGCTTCTCTTTGGTAGCAGTTTGTTGGCTGTAACTTTGCTTTGCATTACCCCAATGAAATAGGTGGGATCCTTCCAACCATTTTCTAAAGGATTATAGCTTGAACAAACTTGGATTGAAATTTCAAACTTAAAAATCTATGCTAAACTTGATTCGTTTGCATTTAATTTGAGCTTGGTCGAGCCTAATTTGAAGTTCAACTGAGAATGGGCTTGTCTTGATATCCTCCAATCGAAACAGTCTTACATCGAGCTCAGATCGAGCATGAAGGTTGTCATTCGACGGTCTTCTTCCTTTTTTCCTTTTTTTGAGCCATGAAATTTAATGCATTAATTGTTTAAAGGAACATCGCTAAGATCCATTAAAGGCGTAACATCTATATTACACTTTTCCTACCATTTATGTTGAAGTGAGATTCAGCTATTGGATTTGTTTCAAGGAATGTATGTGTTAGCAGAAAGCTATATAGCCTTGAATCAATTAATTTTCACCTAATATAATACTTTCGACTCTTAGTTTTTTCATATCGTGCATGCAATGCTTTTTTGTAATATTAACCATAATTCTTGATCCTTCATTTGCCGAAACTCGCATACAAAAGTTATTACGATTAGGACTAAGAGGACCATTTTAAATCCTCTCATACTAGAACCAGCCATGGATGTCTTGCATCATCCACTTGATTTCCTATCCATTACCAACAATCCTCTTGGAGAACCATTGCTCCCTCCCCGCACCAACCATTGCTTCGATGGGTGCATTCTTGGTCTCTGGTGGTGACAAATAAATGAACATCGTCATGAACACAAGCCACCCTCCAAAGAATAAAAAGATTCCAAACTGGAGATGGACAAGCATTGCTAGAAAGGTCTGCACCACAATGAACGTGAATACGAAGCTCACTGCCACCATAACGCTCTGCCCGGCCGACCGTATCTCTAATGGAAAGAACTCACTTGGAACCAGCCAACCCAACGGTCCCCAAGACCATCCAAAACCTGCAACATAGACACCGATCGGAACCAATACAATGTATGCATAGCCTTTGCTCACCCTGCCATGATCACCAAGCTGCATCGCAATTATTCCTTTGTGAAACAAACATTTGACACCTCCAATCATTAACAAGGCCCGCCTGCTTAATTTATCGACCATGATCATCCATATAAACTCATATGGCATCCTTTTTATTAGTCAATATCAGATCATGACACACCACGCACCTAAGTAAAAATATCTGCTAGCCTCCATGATCAACTCATCTTCATAATATGGTACATATCTACTGGCTATGATCCACTGAGGTATATTTTTAATGGACCATTATCAATCCTACAGTCCGTTTGTTTCCAAAGTCCAGATGCACATCACGGCAGACTACAAGCAACGACGTGGACTCATGAACCCGGATGCTTTCAGCCATCACCGCTGTCAGCGGGCCCAACCATCACACTCTCGTAGACCTCTCCTACACAGTGTGTGATGGATCCATTAGCATCTAAGACTGGTTACAGTATTTTATACTAACCGAAATTGTAACAGTATTTTATAAATTTCTGTCATCCATAATTCAGTTAATCAAAATAATTTACCAAACGAAGAACGAGCCATTTTAAGTTACATGCCTGAGGCAGCTCATCAGAAACAGTCCTCTCAGATTGTTTGCTGTCATCTGCCGGAAGAATGTAATCTAAATCACTAAAAACATCATGGACAATCCAATTATCTCAAATCCAGTGACAACATTTCAGGACTAAAGTTGAAAAGTAGCAAACTAACCAATGATGAATTATCCCCAAACAAATAAGAAAATGACATTGGGTAATCTGGTAACGATTGATGCCACATAATTTATGGTACCCTTTAAATGATATCACTTTGGACATACTAATACCTTATGGCAATGCAAAGTGGAGCATGACAATCCATGAAATATAAAGGTCATATGCAGGGAAACATCGAGAAAATGACATGACTGGACACGGGCTTTATTTGACACTACAAAAAATGTTAAAACATATCATTACCGGGAAAAAATAAAATAAAATTAATACATAGGCGAATATTGTAACACCCAGTCCATCCTTGGGCCTTTGAACCCGGCCCGAATAAAAAGGGCCCAAATGCCTTGTGTGTCACACGAAAGGAAGAGGAAGAAGACTCCTGTTACTTTGGCAGGATTGAAGGCAGGGAGGAGTCCGAGGGAGCATGGGACAGCTCCCTATAAGAAGCCCCTTCCCTTCCCCTAGGTTTCCATGGGAATTTATCGAGAGTTCACCGGGATTTTTCGGTAACTTCTTCCATAGGCTGCCATCGAAGAAATGAGGTCCTCGGAGCAAAGTAAAGCCCTTCCCCTTTCTCTTTCCTTCTTCTTCTAAGTCATCGGCGCTGATTGAAGACTAAGAGCCGCCGACTTAGTTCAAAATAGGGAAGCCCTATTTTTTATTGGTTTTTCCTGCACGCCGCTGGCAACAACCACCATTGGGGCTGTCGCCGGGGTCATGGCCTCGCTGCCACTGGGGGCCACCATGGGTGGCTAGCCCGATCGCCTGTGGCCGCGGTGAGCGAGTGGGAGAAGGTGGTTGAATCCCCTATTTAAGAACGAGAGAAGAGAAGAGAGAGGTTTCTCTCTCTCCTCTTAATTTTAATTAATTAATTTATTTATTAATTAGTTGATTAATTATTTAATTAATTAATTCTTTTCTTTAAGATGGATTACGAGGGATATTTAAATAAGAGGAGGAATAAATCCTTGTTTTAGGGAAAAGAAGAAGAAGAAAAGAAGAGAAGGTTCTTCTCTCTCTTCTTTGGCTTATCATAAATAAATAATTATTTAATTAGTAAAATTATTTAATTATTTTATTTTTTTAAAAAGATGGATTATGGAAAGTTTTTAAAAAAAATCCTGGAGGTGGGGGTATGAACCACGTGAACTCCGATAGAAGGATCTAAATATTTAATTTAATTTATTAAGTTATTTTAAGATATTAATTTAAAATATCTAGAAGAATATTTTTTGGTCAAGAGATCGTTGAGCAGGCCCCGTAGCACTTGATTCATCAAATCGGGGTGTAGATTGAGGTTAGAAGATTAATTGGGCATCAATAAAGGTAAGAATTCATGTACATAATCACTATTATGTATGTTATTTCTTGGTTTTACATCGTTGGATTCATCTTGATGGATTTGTTATGGTTGAGATATTATTATTTTTTTGTACGATTTTATAGATGAATATATTATATGTTGCTTGTATATATGTGTAACAATGATTGATGGTATGATATATGGGTATGATAAACTTATTCTGATCACGTTATAATCTAGAATTGATATGATAAAATTAATAAGTAATAATCAGATGAGAATGGTTTGGACTAGCCTTCTCATATGGAATAGCCTTTATGGGCTCATGCGCGAGAAATATGATCCGAGAAAGATCATGAGAAGTATGATCCAAGAAAAATCATGATAATTTGATCCAAGGAAGATCACAAAAAATTGATCCAAATAAAAGATTGTCGCATGTTAGTCCAAAGCCGGAAAGTTAAAAAATAACAAAATGGAATTATAGAAAGAGGAAACAAATGTTAAAACCAAAGAAATTATTGTTGAATAAAAGACTTTACTTGATAGCTTGTAATGATCTATTTCTTGACCATGTGCTTGATTCATATTTATGATAGTGCTTTATGCTTATTATTATTTTCAACTTATAATATTATATTGGTGTGTTGTATGGAGATTTTTACTGGGCTATAAAGCTCACAACCTTTCTTTTCTTTCTTTTACTGAGTTGTAGGACATATAGTTTTAGATGGATCTGATCTAAGTTCGAGCAATAGAGTGATTTTATAGGTCTGACATATTCTTTAGGACCTCACCTTAAGGAGTGTGCAGCCATCACATATCCAACTCAGGTATTGGATTCAGGGCATGACAAATTTAATCAAAACCTTAGTATATAACTTAACATTCACTAAGCAGTAGCAAAGATACAACAGAAATAAAGTAAGAGATTATAAAAAAAAAAAGAAAATGGTAACTATTATGGTATAGGAGGAAGGGCATCATTAGTTCCATATTGATTGTAAGTTAAGAAAAATTTTAGTTTATATAGAAAGAGATCATCCTTTCCATGTAAAGTGTCTTTTAAAAAGCAGAACCGTAAAGCCCTTGAGCCAGAGCAGATAATACTTTATGTGTTGAGCCATGAGCCTTTAGCCGTAATAGTGGCATGCCAGATAGAGGACCACCCCTACAACTGTGGGGCTTTTCCTGCTCGTACATAGTCTGTGGTAAAAATAAGGAGGAAAATACCTCCTGTTCGTATATAGACTCCCTCTTGACCGAGACTCTAGCTTATATAGAACGAGACCATCCTCCTCCTATCCATACAAAGACTTCCTCAACTAGAGGCTATGTTGTGGTATGAAAGGGAGAGCATTATTAGTCCCACATTAATTGTAATTCAAGGAAGACTCTGGCTTATATAGGACGAAATCATTCTTCCTATGTGAGGCGCTTTTTAAAGGGCAAAACCATAAGACCCGTGGGCCAAAGTGGATAATACTCGATATGCCGAGCCATGAGCTCTCGACCGCAATAATAACAAAAGATCCTAATGAAATAAAAGAATCAAGAAAATACCTCCAGCATATCAAAAGTTCAGATGTTAAAAAAAGAGATGAAATTAGAAAAACACATTTCCATCCACCATAATGCTGAAAGCAGAACAAAATGCAATCAAATGAAGCCCTTAGTTATCATACTATATCCTATAATCTTTCCCACCAACATTGGCCACACGAATGAGTTTCAATCACTTCAAGGTTAGGTCATTTGAGAAACCTAGAACATATTGAAATTGTACAAATTAATATAGGTCAGGACAATGTCACTTTAAAAAAAAAAGTGCTCCCCAGCAAATCTTTTCAGTCGAGCACCTCAACCATACCCTTGTCTACCACCCCTCCTCTTAAAAGAACAGGGCCAGTTCCAAGACTCGCTTCTAAATACCACCTCAGTAAAAGATGGCTGCAAAAGTTCCAGTGCACAGTTCTCAGGGTTGGGAGAAATTAAGAAACATCTAAACAAATAACCATTGGCTGTATCATGTGGCCTATATGGAAATAATTGAATAGGTGGGAGCTTGAGAAGCAATGTAATCTGCTAAATGAATTGTCAAAAAAGCTGCATTGAATGGCAAAGAGATATTTGGATTGCATGGATGTGCAATGGTTTCAATACTATGTATTTCGATAATTTGGAGGTCTGCCAACCGCATCAGGCAACTAAAGGATAGTGATATGCAACGGTAGAGGACTGTGGGAAAGTCAAGGGGCTGATTTTTCGGTGCTTCATATCACGCTAGATGGCAGCACTTGGCAGGGACTTTCCACTTCAGGAGGCCCAACCCGTGACCCGTGTCTCTGACATGGAGAATGAGACCACGATTCGTCCGGTGTCTACTGAGGAGGTGCGAGGTGCCCTTTGATCCTTGGAGGAGGATAAGGCCCTGGGACCAGATGGATTACCGTCCTTTTTCTTTCATCGTTACTTGTCCATTGTTGGGGATGAGGTGATGGAGGCAATGCTAAGGATCTTCGACTTCAAAGACATTATGAAGGAGTGGAAGAAGATGCTGGTTATCCTCATCCCGAAGTGACCTGATGCGACTATCCCATAGTACTTCAGATCGATCAACCTCTGCACTATCCTCTATAAGGTGTGTGCTAGGTTATCGGATGACTAAAACCGATTATGCCTCGGTTAATCTGTTCTAAGCAGGGCACCTTCATTAGTGGATGCAGCATCACCAACAATATCTTGCTTGCCCAGGAGTTAATGCATGATTTATGATGGGCTCCTATCCGCTGTAGCCTGATGGTGATCAAGCTAGACTTAGAGCGATCCTATGATCGGATGAGTTGGCATTTTCTGCGGTGGATGATGTATAAGCTCAACTTTTAGGACAAGTTGATCGACTGGATCATGGATTGTGTGGAGACTCCAAGTTTTGCAACTCTGATCAATGAAGTCTTATCGGAATTCTTTCATTTGACAGTCAGATTTGGTCAAGATTGCCCTCTCTCCTCCTACTTGTTCATTTTATGTGCTGATGCTTTGTCTTGTACATTGAGAGCAACAGTCCAAAGGTCGGAGCTAAAGCCTTACTAGCCTATCCCTAGGATTGAGCCACTCTCGCACCTCCTCTTCACTGATGACGTCTCCTTATTGGCCATGCCTCCATCCGAAATGCGAGGTGTCTTGCTTCCATCATTGAGGCCTATTGTCAGACATCTGGCTAGCTTATGAACTTGTAGAAGTCCACTATCATCTTAAGCCCCAAGATGAAGATTCATGTAAAACAGGCAATTTGGGATAGGCTAGGGATCCAAGAGCAGACAAGATCTTGACCTATCTTGGGATTCCCATCATGGGAAGATGTTTTTTGAGGTTTGACTGTAGGTCCATGGGGCAGCGGATCCAAGATCGCCTTGATGGCTGGCAAGCTAATGTCCTCTCCATGATGGAAAGGATGACCCTTATTAGATCGGTCGACTTAAGCTCCATTCCAATTTACCAACTAGCAAATATGGTGGTGCCGATTTCTTGCCTCAAGAGATTGGAGCAGCTTTTCTGAAACTTCTTATAGGGCATAAGGCATGATGGTTAGGGGATCCATCTGGTATCTTGAGAGATGGTTTTCTAGTCTATGAGGGATTGAAGCCTTGGAATTCAATCTCTAGTGGACAGGAGGAAGGCCATGATTGCGAGGTATGTAGCTAGATTTCTTATCCAGCTCAATTGTCTGTGGAGTAGGATCATGAGGGTTCAGTATGGAGTATGGAGTCAGGAGGCCCAGATACGAATAGTCTGTGGCTCTTTCATCTGGAGGGAGATTTGTACCCATGCCTCTGCTATGTTGGCCCAGATCAGATGGTTGATTGGATATAAGACATCGATTGATGTGAGCCAAGATTTTCGGATCTCTAGTTTGCCTCTTTCCAAGTGGCCAACATTTGTCAACATGGAGTTGGATGATTACCCTCGAGTATGCAATCTACTTACTATCAATGGTAAGGGTTGGAGAGCTCAAGACATTACTCATCTCTTTAGTGGTTCTCTTGTTGATCGGATTCTTACCATCCCAATGCATGCCTATCAGACCCAGGGTCTGAGGATGTGGGGCCGTTTGTGCTGCTCTAAGCCCCAATGAGAGATCTCTTTGAGATATGCAGGACAATGTCGTACAGGAGGGTCGATGTTGCTTGGATCTGGAGGGTGGCAACTCATCTCAGAGTAAAGCTCTTTCTTTGAAAGGTTGCTTGAAGCCGGCTTCCGACCTACTTGCTACTCAGAGATAGGGGTATGAACCTCTCGATTGCCTACTCGGTTTGTGATTTAGAGGAGTCGATGGAGCATGCTATCCTATGTTGTCTGAGAGTGAGGTTGATTTGGATAAGGGTTGGGAGTCAACCCTAGGAAGTGACTAACGGCTCTTGGATAGACCCCTTCCTGAATATGATTCACCGGAGTATGATCGGAGGGTTGACCTGGACCTAGGGGGGAGGATGGTGTATATCACTTATTAGATCTGGCTTTTCAAGAATAGTTTGATTTTCGATGCCGCGGTGGTGCTTGCACATCAGGTGCTGGAGAGAGCTATGACTTTAGCCAAGGAGTACTATCTTTTTGATGCTACTAGTTTGACCTTTGATGCTTCCAAGTTTTGAGACTCCCATGCTGCTCCGGCAGCAAACCATAGGATTATCTTTATTTTTTGGGAGCCCCCATCCTTGGGATTTATCAAGGTCAATTTTGATGATAGTGTCAGGGATGGCAGGGGTGGTGCTGGCTTTATCACTAGGGGATCGGATACAAGGATGCTCACGGCTGGGAAATCATACTTGTTTGATCTCTCAGTCCTGGGTGTGGAGCTTCGGGCCACCTCAACATATATTTTATGCACCAAACGGACGCTATGGATGGAGAGAATTTGCATTAAGGATGATTCGGCGACTGTTATCAACTGGATCCGGGACGATATGAGATAGTTGGAGGCCTATCTGCTTCTCCGTGATATCTAGAGTTTCTTTTGAGGGTTTGCCGAGGTATCAATCTGCTACGTCTTTGGAAAGGTAAACTGTGCGGCAGAATGGATCGTTTCTTACGTTGCTAAGCATACAAGTAATTGGACTTGGCGACAGGGCGGGAGTGCCCTCAGGGCCTTTAGGATCCTTTGCTTTCTGACCTTATAGGTGCAGTCACACTAGAGCATATATATATATACTGTGCATCCTCTTCCATATATCAAAGAATACAAGTACAGAGGGAAGAGGCATCTTCTTTTGTCAAATGGCAACTCGGTATGAAATGGCTAAGATTAACGATTTTTTATTTTACTAAGCAGTGCTTCAATGCCTTAGGGAAGATATTTCTCATGCTATAATGAATTGTAGAGCTCCATGTCATTGGGTTGAAAAGAATTCCAGAGGTGTCATAACAACCCTATTTCAGGCAGCTGACACTGGATTTGTTCCACCATTACAGGATGTTATTCAATGTTATAGCACTTATCTTTGGACAATCCATTTGGCAACCAATGCTGGACTGCTTAGCAAAAATGAGAAGAGTTTTCTAGGAACAGTCATTTCATTTCCAAGTACACTTTAGACTACCACGTTCTCCTTGTTGGTGAGGCTACAGAATGGCTGTTAATTTGGTAAAGGGTGGTTGTTGAGCAGTAAATGAAAGTTTATTCTTTAGGATCAGTAAATGAAAGTTAAAGCTATGAACAGTTTTATGAAACAGATGATAAACAAGGAAATTATTTCTTTAGTCAGGCAATTAACTAAACTCCTGCGATATATAAACTTAGCCTACCGTCAAAGTGAGCTTCACATTTTCAGTGAGAAAATTCTATCCAATGAACCAATCCAAAGAGTAAGGTTTCATTTTCTTTTAGTTGCCCTGTTTATAAACTTAAATATTACAAGGAGCTGTCTGATAGATTTCCACCTGACGGTGGTTTAAAAATCCACCGCCCTTAAAAGAATTGCTCATGAGAGCCTTCTTGTACTGTGGTTTGACTTATACATTTGGAAAACAAATCATGCTCTGTTTCTCACTTTGGATCCTGAACTAGCAATTAGTTGCTCCTTCTACTTTACCCAAGATATTCAGAACCAGGGTCTAAAGTGTTTTCCATAACTTCATAAATTAGGAGCAGATGGTGTTTGATCGTTCAGCGAGTTGCGCTTCTCGATGTTGTGGCTTATTTTGTTGAACTTGAATGAAGTCATGCATAATTCGGCCCACTCTTTTGAATGAATTAGAAAACTGGAAATGCACAAGAATCAATGATGAACTTGGGTATCATTTGTCAAACCATATTGTGGGATTATAAGTTCAACCTGACAAATTAATACTTCCAAAAATTGATAATCTGCACTGAATTAGAAGTTCAGAACCGTAGGATGAATAAGTAAATACATATGTGTATATGTATATGTATATGTATGCTTAACATCTATATATTCATACGTATGTGTGTGTATGTATGTATGTACAAAATATATATATGTGTGTGTGTATACGTATTATGTATATATATATGTATGTATATGTATATATGTGTGTGCTACTGAGAATTCCTCATCTCATGAGTCTTATCTAAGTGGATATCGTTTGTCTAAAATCCATGTTTTGAGCGTCATTAGTTGAATAAGTTTCAGATAAATTAGACTTATAATTTGACTCAACTAATTTATTTAAAGATTTTATTTTTAAATAAATTAGACTTTCTCTATTTTTTTGGATCCCTATACTTCTTTGATAGAAATGCAAAAATCTTCATGATTATTGATTTCTAATGGATGGTGCGTCCCACCGACTGGCTCACCACCTCACATAATAGTTATTGATGATGGGTCAATCGATAAGTAGACAACTCTTGCCCAATATTTTTTTAAACATGGTGCACCCAAATCTGATCTCTAATTCATGAAGCTCACCATACCTAGAATATTGCTCTACTCCTTAGTTAAGTCAGATCTACCATTTGCACGAATTGGATTCTTGATTAGATCCCTCATCATATTCGAAATATTGAGCCCAAGCCATTCTCCAACCCATAGCATCCAATACCTAATAGATATGATTGCATCTTTCTGGTATAATTGAACTACTGTATCCAGTCAAGAACAATCAATCCCCGCACATCTATAATGGTGGAAGATCCTATGACTTAATATTTTCTTAGAAAGATTTGATTTGATTTCTTAGACTCAACTAGTTATAATATTTATGACTAACCTAGTGACATGGGTTAGCTCGAATCGTTAGCCATCTCAAACCAGAACTAGGTTGACTCAATCGACCAGGTAAGTAATATTAGTGGGAGGAATATGTCATTAACTCATCGTGAATGCATTGAGGTCGAATAGCTTTCAATTAAAGATCATTGGTCATATCTGTCATACTTATCTTAGACACCGACTTATTTAATTAGAGCTGATCAAGTTAGCCTACAATTCAGGCTCGAACCATGGAGCCAAATCAGGTCTTAACTTGATCGACCATATGTGACTGTGAATCGATCTTGATCCAAATTTAATCCTATTATGCTGGTCAAATCAAAGCACTCTTGATTCCACCTAACCAATTCTTAATTTGGTTTGATCAATCGCTAGACCTCATTAAGCTACCCATACCCGAACCCATATTTTATGAAGATGTCTTAGATCTAAAACTTTATAATTTTTAGATCTAATTAATTTCATAAACTTAATTCTTAATTAAGTCCAAGAGTTCAATAACAAAACATTGAATTTTAGGATTTAGAATTTTATAAAAAAATAAATTTTTAATTTTTGATTAAGGATAAATACGCAGCACTCCTACACGCCATAAGAGCATCCCATCGAATAAAAAGAGAGGGCCTTTAAATCCTTCTTACTCTTATGACTGGATGGTTAAGAAAAATATCTTAATTAGAAATATGAACTATACTACAAAACTATTAGATCTAAAGCATTTAATTATTACATGATTTAAGATCTAATCTATACATATTTTCAATACATCTCATATATCAAATCTAATATTTAAATTTATATTTTAGATCTGATTATATCTGATGTGATATCTAAAAATAATATTTTAAATAATTTTATCATAAATTTTTTTTAATCTAGACTACTCATGATATAGATCTATGGAACTAGTCTAGACATACATTACATATGTCACATACATGAAATTTTAAATGCATCTTGTTGGTGCAAAATTTGGTTGATGTTGGATTGAGCTGGAGTAAAGGAGGACGAGGTCGCCGTCGGTGACCTACAAAATAAAGTCCTATCCGGAGTCGATGGTGGTGGCTCCGACAGGATCCTCCAACGATCAAGTCAGCTCTTTTGGCTAACAGAAATGAAGTGCTCAGGAATGAGTTTGACAAAGTTTTAGAGGAGAGAGAAGAGATTAGAGAAAATATATCTGAAGGTTCTCTTTTTATAGGCAGAGCTTGTAGCGGGTTGATGGTGACAACTGCAGCCGTCTGGTAGTGGGCTGCTCGAGGCCGCATGGAGTTCGATATGGAGAGGGAGAGGCATCATCAGACTGATAATGGCAGCCATGTCGTTCGATTGTAGGCCGCATGAAGCTTGTTACAGAGAGAGCGGTATCGTTAGAATGATAGTGGCAGCCATGTCGTCCGATCGTGGGCCACATGGAACTTGTTATGGAGAGAGTGATGTTGTCAGACTAGTAGTGACGGCCACGTCATCTGATGGAAGCATGCGTTTGGGGTCTAACTGCAAGAGTAATTTAGAATGATTTTGGTTTTTGTAGAACTTCGACTACAGGAGCAATCTTAGAGTTTGGCTTCTGGAGGAATCTAACTATAGAAGCAATTCCGAAGGAGTTCGGCTCTAGAAAGAATTTGACTGTAGGAGCGATCCAGAAGGAGTTCAGCTTCTAGAAGAATCTAACTGTAGGAGCAATTCGGAAGGAGTTCGGCTCTTAGAGGAGTTTGAACTGTAGGAGCAATCAGAAAGAAGTTTGACTCCTGGAGGAATCTGGTTGAAGGAGAATTCTGGAAGGAGTTCGACTCTTGGAGGAGTCTGACTGTAGGAGCGATCTGGAAGAAGTTTGGCTTCTGAAAGAATTCGACTGTAGGAGCGATTCGAAATAAGTTTGGCTCTTGGAGGAATCCGAACTGCAGGAGTGATCCAGAAGAAGTTCGGCTCCTGAAGGAATTCAAACTGTAGGAGCGATCTTGAAGGAGTTTGGCTCCGATAGGAGTTCGACTGAAGGAGTCAAGGAGTTTGGCTCCCATAGGAGTTCGACTAGAGGAGGAGTTCGACTGAAGGAGCTCGACTGCTGAGGAGTTTGGTCGGGGCTCGATCGCTGAAGAGTTTGATCGGCTGAAGAAGTTCGGCTAAGGCTCATCCACTGAGGAGTTCAATCGAAGCTCGACCACTGAGAAGTTTGATCGGCTGAAGGAGTTCGGCTAAGGCTCATCTACTGAAGCTCTTCCATGACTACCGATTGCATTAGGCTGAGCATCAAACTAGACTTCGGTGGGAGTGAAGTTTATCCCCAACAATAGTCCCCCCACTCTTGAGTTTGAAATTCGAAGGAAGGGAGTACCAAAATAGGCGACTGCCAAAGTTCTTTTCCGGACTCTGCACCTATTGAAGTTGAGCTCGAGGGAGATCTTATCTCCAACCAAAGTTGATGTTGAAGTTGAGGCTCGAAAGGATCCCATCTCCAGTCGAGGTCCAGAGAGATCTTATCTTTTGTTGACGTTGCGGTTGAAGCTCAGGGAAGATCCTATCTCCAACCGAGGTTGAAAAAGAAATTGAGGCTCGGGGGAGATCTCATCTCCAATCGAGGTTGAAGTTGAAGTTGAGGCTTGGAGGAGATTTCATCTCCAGCCGAGGTTAAAGTTGAAATTGAGACTCGGAAGAGATCTCATCTTCAGTCGAGGTTGAAGGAGATCTCATCTCCTATTGACGTAGATGTTGAAGCTCGGGGGAGATCCTATCTCCAGTCGAGGTTAAAGTTGAAGTTGAGACTCGAAGGAGATCTCATCTCCAGCCGAGGTTGAATGAGATCTCATCTTTTGTTGGTGCAGATGTTGAAGCTCAGAAGAAATCTTATCTCTAGTCGAGGTTGAAGATTGGGCTCGAAAAAGATCCTATCTTCAGCAGTCAAGGTTGAAGGAGATCTTATCTCATGTAGAAGCTCGGAGGAGATCTTATCTCCAGCAGTCGAGATTGAAGAAAATCTTATCTCTTGTAGAAACTCGGAGGAGATCTTATCTCCAGCAACCGAGATTGAAGGAGATCTTATCTCTTGTAGAAGCTCGAGAGAGATCTTATCTCCAGTAGTCAAGGTTGAAAGAGATCTTATCTTCTATAGCAGCTCAGAAAAGATCTTATCTCCAGCAGCCGAGGTTGAAGGTAGAGCTCGAAGGAGATCTTATCTCCAGCAGCGAGGTTGAAGAAGATCTTATCTCTTGTAGCAGCTCAGAAGCGATCTTATCTCCAGCAATCGAGATTGAAGGTAGAACTTGGAGGAGATCTTATCTCCAGCAGTCGAGGTTGAAGGAAGATCTTATCTCCTATTGAGAAGCTCGGAAGAGATCTTATCTTCAACAGTCAAGGTTGAAGAAGATCTTATCTCTTGTAGAAGCTCAGGAGAGATCTTATCTCCAGCAGCCAAGGTTGAAGGAGATCTTATCTTCTATAGAAGCTTCGGGAAGATCTTATCTCCAGCAGCCGAGGTTGAAGGTTGAGCTCAGAGGAGATCTTATCTCCAGCAGCCGAGGTTGAAGGAGATCTTATCTCCTATAGTAGCTCGAGGGAGATCTTATCTATAGCAGTCAAGGTTGAAGATTGAGCTCGGAGGAGATCTTATCTCCAGCAGTCGAGATTGAAGAAGATCTTATCTCCTATAGAAGCTCGGAGGATATCTTATCTCCAGCAGCCAAGATTGAAGGTTGAGCTCGGAGGAGATCTTATCTCCAACAGTCGAGGTTGAAGAAGATCTTATCTCCTATAGAAGCTTAGGAGAAATCTTATATCCAGCAGCCGAGGTTGAAGGTTGAGCTCGAAAGAGATCTTATCTCCAATAGCCGAGGTTGATTCGATCGCTCGGAGAGATCTTATCTCTCTGACCGAGGTTGACTCGGATACTTGGAGGAGATCTTATCTTCGACAGTCGAGGTTGAAGGAGATCTTTATCTTCTGTAGAAGCTCGAAGGAGATTTTATCTCCAGCAGTCGAGGTTGAAGAAGATTTTATCTCTTGTAGAAGTTCGAGGGAGATCTTATCTTTAGTAGCCGAGGTTGAAGGTTGAGCTCGGGGGAGATCTTATTTCCAACAGTCAAGGTTGAAGCAGATCTAATCTCCTGTAGAAGCTCGGGAGAGATCTTATCTCCAGCAATCGAGGTTGAAGGAGATCTTATCTCCTATGAAAGCTCGGAGAGAGATCTTATCTTCAGCAGCCGAGGTTGAAGGAGATCTTATCTCCTGTAGAAGCTCGGAGGAGATTTTATCTCCAGCAGCCGAGGTTAAAGGTTGAGCTCGGAGGAGATCTTATCTCCAGCAGTCGAGGTCGAAGGTTGAGCTCAGAGAAGATCTTATCTCCAGTAGCTGAGGTTAAAAATTGAGCTCGAGAGAGATCTTATCTCCAGCAGCTGGGATTGAAGGAGATCTTGTCTTCTATAGAAGCTCGGAGGATATCTTATCTCTAGTAGCCAAGGTTGAAGGTTGAGCTCAGGAGAGATCTTATCTCCAGCAGTCGAGGTTGAAGGAGATCTTATCTCCTGCAGAAGCTCGAAAGAGATCTTATCTCCAGCAGTAGAGGTTGAAGGTTGAGCTCGGAGGAGATCTTATCTCCAACAGTCGAGGTTGAAGGAGATTTTATCTCCTATAGAAGCTCGAGAGAAATCTTATCTCCAGCAGCCGAGGTCGAAGGTTGAGCTCGGAAAAGATCTTATCTCTAGCAGTCGAGGTTGAAGGTTGGGCTCGGAAGAGATCTTATCTCCAACAGCGAAGATTGAAGGTTGAGCTCGGGAGAGATCTTATCTACAGCAGCCGAGGTTAAAGAAGATCTTATCTCCTGTTCGCGAAGGCTTTAAAGCTCGAAAAAGATCTTATCTCTAATTAAGATTGACTCGATCGCTCAGAAGAGATCTTATCTCTAGCTGAGGTTGACTCGATCATTCGGAAGAGATCTTATCTCTAGTCGAGATTGACTCGATCACTCGGAGGAGATCTTATCTTCGATAGCCGAGGTTGAAAGTTGAGCTCGGAGGAGATCTTATCTCCAGTAGTCGAGGTTGAAGGGGATCTTATCTCCTATTGATGTAGACTTCGAAGCTCGATCTTCAACTTTGGTCACATTAGGATAAGGTTCTCCTTCTGTTTCTAACGGACTGTGGAGGCACATAAGGGCCGTTGTGAGGGCCTCTTCCTCCATCTCATCTAAAATGAACGAGATCTTCGACTTTGCTCACGTTAGGATGAGATTCTCCTCCTATTTCTAATGGACTATGGGGGCACATAAGAGCCGTTGTAAGGGCCTCTCCTCCCATCTCATCTAAAATGAACGAGACCTTTGACTTTGCTCACGTTAGAATGAGATTTTTCTCCTATTTCTAACGGACTGTGGGACCACATAAGGACCGTTGTCAGGGCCTCTCCTTCCATCTCATTTAAAATGAACGAGACCTTCGACTTGCTCATGTTAGGATGGGATTCTTCTTCTATTCTTAACATGGCTGCTATTGATTGCTTCTTCCTAGCAGTACATTCTTAGACTCTCTGAGTCTCATGGTCGTGGGAGCGTTGTTCCTCCGAGCTCCTTCTGACGATAAGTTTCAGACCGGATGACCTCCTCTACTTCATATGGGCCTTTCCAATTCGAAACAAGCTTTCTCTAGTTCTGAGGCTGAGAGATGGCAGCTCGTCAAAGTACTAAGTCCCCTCAGAGATAACATTGATGATGTCGAGAGGCGGTCGATCTCCTTGTTATTCCTCCCTTATTGGTGGTTCTGGCCATGGTATCGCCATTGGCTTGCTTCAGGCTAACATCTATGGAGCATTGAGGGGGGCGTAGTTATGAAATCTTTTGGGGAGAGGACTTTTTCGTGCCCTTCTATCGGGACTTCTTTGATGATGAGCTCAAGGAGTTCGATCTGAACATGGATCCTTTGCTCTCTTTTTTTTCTTTCCAGGGGCGATGGGTATGCTAGCCCAAGTACTCTTATTTGGAGCTGGTTTTCGACATCTTGATGGTGGATTTCTTGGTGGAGTCACCATTGGAGGCTACTACATGTTCTGCACCATCTCGGTGAGGCCTTGAACCTACTGGACCAGCAGGTTGAACTGCTCCACATCTACCGCGGCTACAGATGGAACCTGAGTTGTCGGAGCTAAAGCAGGAGTAGATGGATCTGGACGGGATTGGACCACAGAGGCCATCAATCGTCGGGTCGAAGCTCTTTTGAAAGATATTTTCTCTCAAAAAAAAACTCTAAAGAGGAAGAAGAGAGATCTCTAGAGAGGGAGGAGAGAGATCGTCGTTGAGCACTCCTTTAAGAATAAGAGAACCTCAAGAATAAAGGGCCCTTCCTCTAGCGTCAATTCTGTTGGTGCAGAATTTAGTTGACACCGAATCGAGCTAAAGTGGAGGAGGACGAGGTCGTCGTCGGTGATCTGCAAAATAAAGTTTCATCCGAAGTTGGTGGTAGTGGCTCTGGTAGGACCCTCCGATGATCAAGTCAGTTCTTCTGGCCAACAGAAATGGAGTGCTCAGAAATGAGTTCGGCAGTGTTTTAAAGAAAATAGGAGAGCTAGAGAAAATATATCTGGAGGGTTACTTTTTATAGGAGGAGTTTGTAGCGGATTGATGGTGATAGCTGCAGCCATCTGGTAGCGGGCTGCTCGAGGCCGCATGAAATTCGATACGGAGAGGAAGAGGCATTGTCAGACTGATAGTAGCGACCATGTTATTTGATCATGGGCTGCATGAGGCTTGTTATGGAGAGAGCGGTGTCGCCAAACTGATAGTGACTACCATATCATCTGATCGTGGGTCGCATGGAGCTTGTTATGAAGAGAGTAGTGTCGCCAAACTAGTAGTGGCAGCCACGTCGTCTGGTGAAAGCATGCGTTCGGGGTCTAACTGCAAGAGTAATCTAAAATGAGGTTAGCTCCTATAGGAATCCGACTACAGGAGCAATCCAAAAGGAGGTCGGCTCTCGAAGGAGTCCGACTATAAGAGCGATCCGAAAGAAGTTTGACTCTTGAAGGAACTCGACTGCAGGAGCGATCTGAAAGGAGTTTGGCTCCTGAAGGAATCTGACTGCAGGAGCGATCCGAAAGGAGTTCGGCTTCAGAAGGAATTCAATTGCAAGAGCGATCCGGAAGGAGTTTGATTTCTAGAAGAATTCAACTATAGGAGCGATCCGGAAGGAGTTCGGCTCCTAGAGGAGTCGAAACTGCAGGAACGATCTGAAAGAAGTTTGGCACCTGGAGGAATCTGACTGAAGGAGAATTTTAGAAGGAGTTTGGCTCTTGGAGGAGTTCGACTATAGGAGCGATCCGAAAGAAATTTGGCTCTTGAAAGAATCCGACTGCATGAGCGATCCATAAGGAGTTTGGCTCTCAGAAGAGTCCGAACTGCAGGAGCGATCCGGAAGGAGTTCGGCTCCTAGAGAAATTCAAACTGCAGGAGCGATCCAAAAGGAGTTCAGCTCCTGTAGGAGTCCGACTGAAGGAGTCAGGGAGGAGTTCGGCTCCCGTAAGAGTCCGACTGGAGGAGGAGTTCTCGATTGAAGAGGCTCGACTGCTGAGGAGTTCGATCAGAGCTCGACCACTGAGGAGTTTGGCTGGCTGAAGGAGTTCGACTAAGGCTCATCTGTTGAGAAGTTTGATCGAAGCTTGACCACTGAGAAGTTCGATCGATTGAAGAAGTTTGGCTAAGGCTCATCCGCTAAAGCTCTTCCATGACTACCGGTTGTATTAGGCTGAGCATCAGACTGGACTTTGATAGGAGCGGAGTTTATCTCCAACACATCTCATGCTTTCAGATCTAATTATATCACATATAATATCTAAAATTTAAGTAATTAAATCATATAATCTATAAAAAATTGAATAAATATTTCATAAAAATTTTTGATCTAAACTATGACATAAAACTATAGATCTAGTCTAAATGTGCACTCGCTATATCATATATATCAAAATTTTAAATTAGATCTTATATTTTAGATTTGATTATATCTAATATCATATTTAAAACTTAAATGATCATATCATAAAAATTAAATCAGATCTAATCTAAAACATATTTGAATGACTACCATGATATAGAACTACAGATCTAGACTACAAAATGTATTGTATATATTAAATATATAATTTTAAAATATATAATTTTTTATTTTAGATCTGATTACATCTAATGTAATATCTAAAAATTAAAAAATCAAATCATAAAAAATAATTTTAGATCTATCTAAAAATAGATCTAGAAGCAGCAACCTGGCTCTGATTTCAGTTGAAGAAAAAATAAGATTTTCCTACCATAGGATGCATTTGATTGGATTAGATTTATAGCAAAATAATTTAAAAAATTTTTTATGATCTGATCAGATCTAAGAATTCTCAGATCTGATTAGATTAATTTAAAATTTATAAATAAAAATAGTGATATCTGATATCACCTGATCGGGTAAATTGTTTACCTGTTGTAATGATCTGACGACTGATCCGAGGTTCTAATTGAACCATGCACATGCCCGATCTTTACAGGTATCCACTGGATCAGATCTGCAAGTCTCCTCCTTCTAGATATGATCTCCAAAGATCAGTTCTGGTGTCTTTCCGTAGAGCCTTTAAATCAAATTCTGAAGGCTGTGCATTCATCTCACGAACACCATTGTCTCTCGCTAATCTTCATCCCAACAAAACTTGATCTTTGCTCATAGGTTTTGCCCAACTCTTGGGCATGGAGAAGAGAGAGAGGATCAGATGAGGAAGGTGTAGAGATGGATATTTTGGTAGGACTTTGCCATAGAATAATTTTCATGCATAAATAGTTTGCACGGGATCTTATTTATAGACCTAGTCAAAAGTTTCTTCGCATGTGACTTTGAACAGGTCAAAGTCAACATGTAGAAGGACTCTCTCACGATCTCCATGCCCCACACCACCTTTCTTCAGATTTTTGTCGCACAAAAATAAGAAAAAATGGCATGGAATAATTTTAGATAAGAAGCATTGGCGCAGAGGACTCTCATCTCTCTAGAGTTTGATCAATATCAAACTCTTTGACCCAATCAAAATGGGATGCCCACCTTATCTATCAGATGCACACGCCATAAAGGGGGGTGCGCTCACAAACTCCACGTAAAGCCCAAGGGGGTGCACGCCCCTCTCCCTTTCTTTCTTACATATGGGTCAACATTTGACCCTTGTCCTATTTCCATCTCATGAGATTTAGGACAAGCGCTTTTCAAGTCTCATCCAATGGATTTTAGGTAAGTCCTCATCAAGTTAGAATAGGCCTTGATCAGGTCAGGACTAGATCCAGTTAGATCAAGAAAAATTCATCTAGAATTTTTGAGAGAGGCTTGTCCAAATTTCATCTCTTAAGTTTAGGACAAGCCCTAACCTGGCAAAGATAATCCTTGTCTTGTTTTCATCTTATGGGATTTAGGACAAGCCTTGATTAGACTAGGACAAGATCCAGTCAGATCAAGATAAATCCATCTATAGTTCCTGGATGAGCCTTGCTCAAATAGTTTCAGAAATTAGCAGATCTTATCCTATTTCCATCCAATGAATTAGGATAAGCCTAGATCAGGTTAGGATAAGACTTTTTTGATCTAGAGAAGTTTCAGTCAGACTAGGATAGAGCCATACAAGATTTTTGAATGAGCCAAATTTAATTTGATTTAGTTGAGACGAACTAGAAAGATGATAGAAGGAGAATATTAGGCTCAATCATATGCTAGCATAATTTTTTTAAATCTAATTGGATCTAATCCAAATCAATCGAATTGGATTAGCCTAATTGATGACATCCAGACTCAAATCCTTATTTGTGTGATCCAGTAAGGTTCAATTCTGTATGGTAATGGAACATGTCGTGATCTCCATCATCAAAATATCTTTCGATGGATCAGAACTCTTTCAATTCATCTAATTAGAATTATCGATCATCAAGATAATTCTAATTGATCCTAAAATTCACCAGTGATATCTAGCAGTATATGGTAGCAATCCATCAGAATTGAATAGCGAATCTTTCGGTGCAGCTATCTATATGATTGGATTCTTCTATCATGAGATCCAATGGGATTTGGGTTAAGATGAACTCGTCAAACCCAACCTCCGTCATATGAATAAATCATTTAATTCGAATTCGATATGAAACACTAATAGAAATTTTTTTCTATTATTTCACACTACCATGGCCATGAATTTTAGGACTCGATCTCATGATTATCATAGGACCACTCCTCTACTGAGGTTGATAGATTCCATCTTAGTGCGATCCAATTTCTATAATGAACATGCTATAGCCAACATTCACCTCAGAATTTTGAATGGCTAGAAAATTGAGTTATGGTATAATCAAACTATAACATCCTCAAGATAAACTATCGATGAATCTCAAGTCAAAAAATCAGACACACACTACAGCATCGAGCTAGTCATCGACGAGAAAGTAGACTCTCTTATGACTGCTTGAGGTAGAAATGCTCAGTATCTTTATTCTTAATAAGTATCTGTACTCTCACTCAGATGTCTTCACACCATAGACTCAAGATACATCTACTCTAGAAAGCAATCATACACCAATCATTCAAATCGATTACCATCCTTATGATGATCCTACGATCGAGAGCAGTTTATGAGTTAATTATAATAACACATATCTTAAATTCTCAACTCTTGAGAATATGTGTTATCATGCCTATTAACTCAATGGATGTATCATAGATACTTTAATACATAATATGATAGAATAAATAATTTTTTAATTAATTTTAAATCAAAATTATAAAAATATTTTTAGAAAGTATTTTATAAGTATCGGTCAATCTGACTTCTAAAGCATACATCTAACAATTTAGTGAGTTGGCTACAATTGCTATCCTTAGTAAAGGAGAGAGGACTCAATGGTGGAGCAGGATTTGTCATTCAAAATTTTAGCTCATCCATGGTCACTACGACAGGACTCATCTCTATGACACTATGAATCCTTTGGTTAAATTGAGGGCTACATGAGAGGAGCTAATCTATGTTGCTACCATCCCAAAGGAAAACAATATAATCTTGGAACGAGATTCAAAAATAGTAATTTCTTAGATTAATAGTCAGGTGGATTAGAAAGTAAATGAACACCCATTATTAGCGGAGATTTGAAAGCTCATCTCATTTCTCACCTCCTATGAAGCAAATTATGCATACAAGGAGATCAATAGTATAGTGGGTTGCCGCTCATATAGCCAACCATATTGGGCTATTCTATAGGAGTCTATAATTGTTATCCTTAGGCATCTCTGAGGGATTGGGCTATTCTATGGGAGTCTATAATTGCTATCCTTGGGCATCTCTGGGGTATTTTGATGACTTTGGTAGTTTAGCCTCCCTAACAAAATAAGAAAAAAAAGAAAGAAAAAAGAGAGAGGGAACGGAAAGAAGAAGCAAAAGGAAAGAAAGAAAGGAATATTGATGAAAATGAAAAAGGAACAAAAGAAGAAGAAAAGGGAAAAAAGGAAAAGAATAAAGAAAGGAAAGAAAGAAAAAGGGAAAAAGAAGAAAGGAAGGAAAGAGAAAAGGAACAAAGAAAGGAAGGGGGGAAAGAAGAAAATATATAGGCAAAAAAAAAAAAGAACCAATATATTAGGACAGTTGTCATGGGATAGGATGGGCAATGGGGCATCTCATTCCATGAAAAATATAACTTTTCATACCTAAAAGAAAAATTACACTAAATTTTCATTATTATTGATCTTGACCATATTCATACCTAAGAAGGCGAACAGTATAGCTGATTTGATTGCCACCCATATGGCCAATCACATTGATGCTATTCTATGGGAGTCTATGGCTGCCATCCTCAAGTATCTTCAAAATATTTTGATGATAGATATGAGTGGCTGTATTCATATAAGAGCTCAATAGTGTAGCCTTCTAAACAAAAGAAACGAAGGAAAAAAATAAATTGCATACAAAAGAACTTGCGAAATGTAAGTTCGATTGTATCTTATGCAAAACAAACTTAGAAGAGCATGGATCCTCTATAGTGCATCACACTTGCCATCCATCGTATCATGAATAGCCAATAAACAGTATGCACAGTCCATCATGCGATGGATGACCAACATGATGCATGGTGCATGATGCACCATAGAGAAGTCATGCTCAACTTAGTATCAGTGAATCATCTCTTCTTCAGATACTCTTATGTAGAGAGTCTATAGACCACCTTGAAATTATAGCTAAATTTGAGAGGGAGACTAATAGAATTTCACCATCTATGGAATGCTTGTAGAAGGAAGAACAAAAAAGTAACGGCAAATGATGTCAGAATCAGCAAGCTATCGCAGTGCGATGGGAGATTTGAAGGGACAGGAATGACGTCTCTTGCTCAACAAGGAACTCTTTTTTCTGTTTTGCAGATTATATTGCAAACATGTAACAACATGAGGCATATTTGCTCTATAGAGAATCTATCATTGCACCAAAACATGTAGAGAAACCCACAATCTCTGGTGATGCCAGACAGCACTTAACTATTCTTCTAAAGACTCCAATGCATTGTGCTTTGCAGGAAGGAATGATGATATAGTTGATTTCAAAACCAAAAATTTCTATAAATGAAGGGTTGTTAATTGTAACTTCTATACATACTTCCTCTATTTATCCAATAAACAGGGGATATAGCATATAGCTACATCCTATTTCCACGTCAAAAAGAAAAGAGAGAAAGAAAGAAAGGGAAGAAGAAGCTAAAGGAAGGAAAGAAAGAAATGAAAGGAAAGAAAGAAAGAGGATAAAAAACAAAAGAAGAATAGAGAAAAGAAAAGAAAGAGAAAGGAAACAAGAAAAAGAGTTAGACAAAGAAAGAAATAAAAAAAATAAAAAAGAAGAAATAGTATGCCCAATTGGGATGGCTGTTGGGATAGCGCTGGACAATGGAGCTTTCCATTCCATAAAGAAACTTAGATAAATGGCCTCTTTAATATTATAATCTCATTTTTATTTTTCTTGTCCTTTTTTATTGGTGTGGCTAATTTTAGCATTAGTCTTACTCCCTCAAGTAACATCTCTAGTAGAAAGCTAAAGGAACTATGTGAAGTAGGATTTAGCAAGAAATGAGTTTATCAACCATATACTATTGTTGCATTGTCCTTGTGCTTGGGAAGTATAACAGCTTCATCAGAGAAATCTTGGATTTAGGATAGATCTATTTATGTAAAATCTTTTTAGACTTCATGGTGAAGGAAGCGAGTCCCCATGAAACACCGATTAGTCTAAGACCAATATGGTGATGGCAATTACTTGGCACATGTGGCAAACTTTCCTACCTCAATACTATGAGGTGGTCATCATGTATATATATAGTTGAAATTATATGAGAGATTACAAAATGATGCAAAAATAACAAGAAATAACAAATGGATCTCAAGGATCAATCCTCAATTTATGTTATATACATAATTCAACATTTAAAATTCATAATTCAAATTTTCTCGGATCCCAGATCCTTGATGTGTAGCTTGATATGGAGTTAAGATGAAGATACTGCCAACACCCACTCCCTCCCCTCCCTCTCCACTCCTACAAGCTGAGGTGGGTATCAACAAGAGCTTAGAATGCAACTATTAAAAGTGTTAAGAGGCAAATCCTTTCATGAATAATTCTATAAATTAGTTATTGGAGGAGATGAATCGAATATAAAACTGGTAATAAGCTACTCGCTCTCGAATGAAATGAAAGTCAATTTCAATATGCTTGGTCGGAGCATGAAACATGAGATTGGCAATGAGATATATGGTAGATAAATTATCACACCAAAGTATAGATGGTTGAGAAAGTAAGATACCCAATTCTATAGTAAAGGTTGAATTCAAATTAGTCTAGGATATGAGATTAGGACTAAGAAAAATATTGAAGCCACTTATAGAACATCAAAATCACTGGCTCACTTAGCATCAAAATAGGCATAAGGAGAAGAGAATGGGCCTTTGGTTAAATAATGACCATAGTCAATGGTGTGCTTCACATAGCAGAGAATATGCTTGACTACAAGCCAGGTGTGGAAGTGAGCCTATTCATGAACTAACATGCTTGGTTGACTATAAAGGCAAAGTCAAGATGCATAAGAAAAAGGTACTAAAGTGCACCCACCACACTATGATATTGGACTGGATTAGAGAGTAACAAACTATCATAATGACAGAGTTAGAACCCAATAGATATAGGTGTTGAGACAGGCTTAAGACCATCTATACTAGTTTTGAGAAAATAATCCGAAATATAATTTGATTGAGTCAGATGAGATCTAGAAATAGTGGTCTTAGCCTTAATGCCCAAAAAATAGTGAAGAAGGCCTAGATGTTTCATGGCCAATTCAATTTATAAAGAAACAATAAGATCGTTGAATGGAACAATAGGAGTGTTAATAAAAATAATATCAGCAACGCAAATATGAAGGAATCACATATTCTTTATTATGCTTGATAAAGAGTGAAACATCATCCTTAAATCAAAGAAAGACTAGAGTATGTAAGTCAGATCTCAACTATTGAAACTAAGCATGTGGTATCTATTTAAGACCATAAAATAGATGTTGTAACTTACAAACTTAGGTAGGATGGTTTGGGTCAATGAAATCGAGAGATTTTACATAAACATCCTTGGTAAGATATCCAAGGAGGAATGCATTTTTGATTTGTAGCTACTAAATGTTTCAACCTCCAAAAACTACAAGAAAAAACAAAATATGAATCGTGATGGGCTTGATAACTGGGTCAAACATTTCAGCATAAACAACACTCTCTTGTTAATTAAAGCCTCAACAATTAGGCCAACTTTATAGCATTCGATGGGGCCATCAGATCATCTTTTGATTTTGTACACACTTTTGCAACCTATAATATGTTGTAAAGGAGAGGTGGAACTAAAAGTTAGGTACCATCAAAGAGCAAGACATTATACCCATTTGCCGTTACTTCGCACATGAGAGTCATGTTCAGCTTGATTGAAGAAAGCAGGCTAGAGAAGCATGGTGAAAGCCACAAATGTTAGAGGATATTTTGTACTAAAGCAATGTGGCTTAAGCATGCCATCCTTGGAGTGTGTGACCATATAATGACCACGAAGAAGCAACCAATTTAGGAGCAATAGGTTCAACGGTGGCTATAGAACATGGGCACATGTCATGGTGGCAACATAATGTTCCAATAAGAAGGACCGATCGAGTAGGTTGTAGCTTCTTGGTTGGGCTGACTCATCATGATGTGTTTGTAAAGAATGCGGCTTAGTTTATGTTTGTAAGATAAGGGTAGATTATCATGTGTTTCCTACCTCAATACTATAAGGTGGTCATCATACATACTTATAATTGAAATATATAAAAAAATACAATTAGGATGATCTAAAGAAAGAAAGAAATAAAGAACAAATGGATCCCTAGGATCAATCCTAAATTTGTTTTGTGTACAGAAGTCAAAATTCAAAATTCCTCAAATTATAGATCCTTGATATGTGACTTGATATGGGTTGAGATGAAGATATTGCCAACTGTTTTAGGTGGTTTATGGTTACTCAAATGCTTGGGAGGCTCTAGATCCAAAGTTTAGAGAAATGTAAACCTATATTTGCTTTAGTGAAGGACAAACTAATATCTGCAGCTTTGATCACTCTTTGCTGTATTTTTTATCTGCTGCTTCTGGGTGACAGTTTGCTTATTGCAACTTTGGATTGCATTACCTTAGTGAAACAAGTGGGAACTTTCCCTCCATTTTTTTTTTTTTTTTTTTTTAAGGATTATAATCGAGTGAAGCTTGAAGAGACATCACTTGAAATTTCTAACTTAAAAATCTATAGTAAACTCGATTCGTCCGCATTCGGTTTGAGCTTAGACGAGCCTAATTTGAAGTAAAACTGAAAATGGGCTCGTCTTCGTATCCTCCAATTAAAACAGACTTATTTCAAGGCTAGATGAAGCATAAAGGTTGAAATTCAACGGTCCTTTTTTTGAGAAATGAAATTTAATGTATTGATTACAGGACCATCACTAACATAACATCTATATTCCACCTTTATTATGATTTATGTTGAACCGAGATTCAGCTATTGGATTTGATCCAAGGAATGTATGTATTAGCAAATAGCTAATATAGCCTGAATCAACTAATTTTCACCTAATATATATATATGATACTTTCAACTCTTAGTATTTCCTTATTGTACATGCAATGCTCTTTTGTAATATTAACCATAAATTCTTGATCCTCCATTGTGTTGAAACTAGTTTGCAGAATTATTACAAATTGGACTAAGAGAATCATTTTAAATCCTCTCAAATTAGAACCAATCATGGACGTCTTGCATCATCCATCTTGATTTCCTCTTCATTACCAACAATCCTCTTCCAGAACCAGTGCTCCCTCCACACCCCAACCATTTGTTCTATAGGTATATTCTTGGTCTCTGGTAATAACAAATAAATGAAAATAGTCATGAACACAAGCCACCCCGCAAAGAAGAAAAATATTCCAGACTTGAGACGGCAAAGCATGGCTAGAAAGGTCTGGGCCACAATGAAGGTGAATATAAAGCTCACTGCCACCGTAATGCTCTGCCCGGCCGACCGTATCTCTAATGGAAAGATCTCACTTGGAACCAGCCACCCCAATGGTCCCCAAGACCATCCAAAACCTGCAACATAAACACTTATCAAGACCAATACAATGTATGCATAGCCTTTGCTCACCCCTCCATGATCTCCAAGCCGCGTCGCAATTATTACTCCGATAATTACTTGTGAAACAAACATTTGGACACCTCCAATTAGTAACAAGGCCCTCCTGCCTAATTTATCCACCGTGATCATCGATATGAAGGTGGAACCAGTGCCTACCACCCCCGTCACAACTGCTGACATTAGAGAAGCACTTTCTGCAAGACCAATGGTCCGAAACAAGACTGGAGCATAGAAGGCTATTACATTGATTCCCGTGACTTGTTGAAAGAATGGAATTGTGATTGCCATTACGAGCTGCGGGCGATACTTTGGTCGAATAATTCTTCGAAGCGGGTGGTTAACAGCCTCGGCGGCATTGCTTGCTGCAATCAAATCATGCAACTCTTCGTCAACGTTGATGTTTCCTCGAATCTTTTGAAGCAATTCTTTTACTTTTGTGAGATCATTGCCCTGTTGGATGAGGCTGTTAGGAGTCTCTGGAAGAAAGAATGCACCAAGAGTTAGCAATGAAGCCGGAACTGCTGCCAAGGCTAATGAGACTCTCCAACCCCACCCGGCCTTGATCTTCTCAGTGCCATAGTTGATGAGGTTTGCAGAGAGAGCCCCAACGCCAACGCTGAATTGGAAGCCATTGTTGAATGCTCCTCGGTATTGAGGTGGTGCCATTTCAGAGAGGTACAGGGGAACCGACTGGATACAGAGGAGCTAGTTATGTGTGGAATATGGAAAATGGAATTGCCAAGAATGAAATGCCCTTTCCTGTGTCTAGCCCCATGGCCTGTGGATGACGGCCAATGTTACTTGAATTAAGAGAGTTAGAGAAGTGATTTTTTTCTCCTCTGAATGCTTTTGTTTTTAAATCTAAAATAGGCACAAGCAAGACTATCTATGCTATGGTACAGGTAATTATAAATCTGATTAAGAAATCTTAGAGGGCTAATGAGCTATATCCTAAATTCCACGAATTGCCGAACGCAAGGGTGGCGTTTTGGCCCGACTGAACCCTTAGGCATCGCATTAGCAACCGGGTTTGTGCTTTTGCTGGTTTCTCCTTGCGGAAACATCATAGCATTCAAAATTTCCATCCCAGAAAGGTTGAAGTGCATGGATTCTCCGCTACCGGCGGCTGCACACAGCCATGTACAGCATCGCACGCCGTTTATCTACATGCGACCATCTATCATCATACGATGGATGCAATATATTGCACCACGTTATGGTACACGGTAGAGGATCCATCCTCAAGACTGAAAAGAATAACTAGGTTTGGTGGGCTTCTTCCGCCGTAGTGATTTCTCCACCCTTCCTCGCTATCAGACAATTTTTTGTTTCATCATCATATTGCTACATTGAAAATTTACAAACACTCCGACTTGTTTGACCTAACAAGCTGCCGTGTGGAGCAAGGCACTGTAGTCATTGGCAAATCAATATGTAAACAGCTGGGAGGAGGTCCAGTTTAGGCTGATAAACTAATGCGGCGTACTTTTTATTAGGCTCCTACGCAAGAGGAGACATCTACGGCCGGATCCTACTCAACCTTGATACGCTTTGAGTGGGTGTGGCTGTGATACCACCTGCCGGAGACTCATAGCCTAGAAGCTTGAGCGAAGGGGGATCAATAATAAATTTATTAGGGATAAACTTCACTCCTATCGAAGTTCAGTTCGATGTTCAGCATAATACAATCGGTAGCCATAAAAAAACTTCAGCAATCGAGTCTTAGTCGAATTCCTTCAGTCGGTCGAACTCCTCAACGGCTGAGCTCCTTTCGAACTCTCCAACGATCGGACTTTATCCAAACATTTTCAACCGGCCAAACTCCTCAGCGGTCGACCCCTTTCAAACTTCTCAGCGGCCGAGTTTCAGTCGAACTTCCATGAGAGCCGAACTTCCTCCGCACTCCTCCAATCGGATGCTCGCGAAAGCCAAACTCCCTCCGTGCTCTTCCAACCATACGTCTATAGGAGCCGAACTCCTTCCAAGCTTTTTCTTTGGCCGAACTTCTACAAGAGCCGAACTTCTCTGGGAGTTCGAACTTCTCTGAAATTAATACATACCGAAGTCCACCAATCAATGCCTGCTTTCTCAGAGCCATAACTATTAAATCTGGACGAACGATCACCATCAGTCTGCCACAGATGACGCTATAAGCGACGCCCCTTCCATGACTGACTCTACTAGACCTCGAGCGGCCCACCACTATCGGACGGTATGACTGTCACTATCGATCTGACGATACCATCCTCTCCACACCAAACCCCACGTAGCCTCAAGCGGCCCGCCATCAAACGGTATGACCGTCACCATCAATCAAGCTCCGTCTATAAAAGGGACCATCCATATATGTTTCCTCTAAGCTCTCCTCTCCCCTCTAAGGCTCAAAGCTCAGTTCTCATTGCTGAGCACTCCATTTCTATTAACTAGAAGAGCTGACTTGATCATCGGAGGATCTTGCCGGAGCCACCACCACCGACTCCGGATGGAACTTTGTTTTGTAGGTCACCAATGGCGACCTCGTCCTCCTCCACTCCAGTTCGATCCAGCGTCAATCAGATTTGCACCAATAAAAATTTGCCAGAAGAGCTGACTTGATCGTCAGAGGATCCTACCGGAGCCACCACCACCGACTTCAGACAAAATTTTATTTTGCAGATCATCGACGGCGACCTCATCCTCCTCCACTCCAGCTCAATCCGACGTCAACCAGATTCTACACCAACAAAATTAGTGCTAGAGAAAGGGCCCTCTGTTCTTGAGGTTCCTTTATCCTTAAAGGAGTGCTCAGCTACGACTTTTCTCTTCCCTCTCTAGAGATCTTTCTTCTTTCTCTCTAGAGTTTTTTTTCGAAAAAAAATGCCTCCTAGGAGAGCTTCGACCCGACGATCGGCGGCCTTCGTGGTCCGATCCCGTCTAGATCCATCTGCTCCCGCTTCAACCCCGATAACTCAAATTTTACCCATACCCATGGTAGATGCGGAGTAGTTCAACCTACTTGTCCAGTAGGTTCGTGGCCTCGTCGAGTTGATGCAAGCCGTGCGGCAGCCTCCGACGGTGACTCTACCAGCAAATCCGCCGTCAGGATGTCAAGAACCGGTCTTAAGAAAGAGCATTTGGCCTAGCATACCCATCGCCCTTAGGAAGGAGAAACAGAGAGCATAAGTTTTTCTTATGAGGTTTCACAAAAAGGCAGAATAAAGTTCGACCGCGCTCACAACCTTTCCTAGCGCAAGCGAGGCCGAACTCCCCCTCGAGCTCGTCATTAAGGAAGCCCCGACAAAGGAGCATGAAGTTCTCCCCCAGGAGATTTTATGGGAGGGCGGAAAAAGTTCGGCCGTGCTCACGACCTCCCTCGAGCGCGAGCAAGGCCGAACTCCTTCTCGAGCTCATCATAAAGGAAGCCCCGATAGAAGGGCACGAAGAAGTCCTCCTCCCGGAAGGTTCCATGACTATGCCCTCCTTAACGCTCCTCGAACTCAAATTCTGACAGAAGTTAAGAACCAGCTACCAAGACTAGAAGAATTACGATCTCTCCCAAACAAGCATAATCGAAGCAAGTACTACCTCTACCATCACAACCATGGTCACGACATTGAAGAATACGTTCAGCTCCGAGACGAAATCGAGGAGCTTATCAGGAGAGGCCAGCTGGATCGATTCCTCCGATGCCGATCTGAGGTAGGAGAAGATCGGCCAAGGGCGCTACCATAGCTAGGAATAACAGAAAGGTCGGTCACCTCTCATGTTATCGATGCCACATCAAGCTTGCTCCAAATTGAAAAGGCTAGCGCAAAATAGAGGAGGTCGTCAGATCTCGGAGCTTATCGCCTGAAGAAACTCGAAGGAATAATGCTCCCATGATCCTAAAATATAAAAATTCTGGAGATGCGCTGTCAGTAACTTTCTTTCAATAAAATTCTTTCATTTCAATAATATTATTTTTTGGTGCAAAAACTACGTGATGATAGAAAAGAAGCAGTCAATAGTGGCCATGTTAGGAACAAGAGGAGAACCTCATCCTAACATGAGCAGGTCAAAGTCCTTCATCCTCAGCTAAAGATAAGATATTTTTCGAGCGACCGAGTCAACCTCGGCTGCAGGAGATAAGATCTCCCCCGAGCTTCAACTTCGGCTAGAGATAAGATCTCTCTCGAGCGTCCGAGTCAACCTCGGCTAGAGATAAGATCTCTTTCGAGCGATCGAGTCAACCTCGGCTGTAAGAGATAAGATCTCCTCCGAACTTCAACCTTGGCTAGAGATAAGATCTCTCCCGAGTGTCCGAGTCAACCTCGACTAGAGATAAGATCTCTTCGAGTGACCGAGTCAACCTCGACGAAAGATAACTCTCGACTGCAATAGGAGATAAGATCTCCTTCAACCTCGGCTCGGAGATAAGATCTCTTCAAGCATCCGAGTCAACCTCGGCTAGAGATAAGATCTCTCCTTTAAGAGAGGCTTCAATTCAGTACTCAAGTGACCGAGCCAACCTCGAGAGATAAGATCTCTCTCGAGCACCCAAGCCAATCTCGGCGAGAGAAAATCTCTCCTAAGCGACAGTGTCAACCTCGGCTAGAGATAAGATCTCTGTCGAGCGACCATGTCAACCTCGGCTGTAGAAGATAAGATCTCTCCGAGCATCCGTATCAACCTCGGCTGCAGAAGATAAGATATCCCCCGAGCGACTGGCCGACGTCGACTACAGGAGATAAAATCTCCCCGAGCAATCTGTATCAATCTCGACTGTAGGAGATAAGATCTCCCCTCGAGCGACTGGGCTGATCTTGGTTGCAGGAGATAAGATCTTCCTCGAGGCCCGTATTAAACCTCGGCTGTAGGAGATAAGATCTCCCCCGAGCGATCAGACCGAACCTCGGCAGCAGGAGATAAGATCTCTCTCGAGCGTCCGTTCAACCTCGGCTGCTAGGAGATAAGATCTTTCCTAAGCGACCGGGCAACCTCGGCTATAGGAGATAAGATCTCCCCGAGTGCTCGTATCAACATCGGCTGCAGGAGATAAGATCTTCCTCAAGCGATTTGGCGACCTCGACTGCAGGAGATAAGATCTCCCCGAGCGTCCGTATCAACCTCGGCTTACTGGAGATAAGATCTCCTCCGAGCGATCGGGCTGATCTCGCTGCAGGAGATAAGATCTCCCCTGAGCACCCGTATCAACCTTAGCTGTAGGAGATAAGATCTCTCCCGAGCGACCGAACTGACCTCGGCTATAGGAGATAAGATCTCCATCGAGCGTCCGATCAAACGTCGCTGCAAGAGATAAGATCTCCCCCGAGCGATTCAACTCTAACTGTAGGAGATAAGATCTCCTCCGAAGTGCCACCAACCTCCGCTAGGAGATAAGATCTCCCCCCGAGCAATCGACCAACCTTGCTAGAGATAAGATTCTCTTCCGAGCCAAACCTCGCTAAGATAAAATCTCCTTCACCACCTCGGCTAAAGATAAGATCTTCCCGAGCGACTGTGTCAACCTTAGCTAGAGAAAGATCTTCCGATACCGTTTCAACCTCGACTACAGGAGATAAGATCTTCCCCAGCGACTGGATCGACCCTGGAGGAGATAAGATCTCCCTCGAGCACCGTATCAACTCGGCTACAGGAAAGATCTCTCCGAGCGATCGACCGACCTCAGCTGTAGGAATAAGATCTCCCTTGAGCGCCCGTACCAATCGACTGTAGGAGATAAGACTCCCCAAGCGATCGGGCCGACTCAGCTGCAGGAGATAAGATTTTTCAAAGCGCCCGTATCAACCTCGGCTATAAGATAGACCCCCCGAGCGATTGGGCAACCTCGACTGCAGGAGATAAGACTCCCCGAGCGTCCGTATCAACCTTGGCTGTAGGAGATAAGATCTCTCCTGAGCGACTGAGCTCAACTTCGGCTAGAGATAAGATCTCTTTCGAGCGACCGGACCAACCTCGATTGCAGGAGATAAGATCTCCCACGAGCTTCAACCTTGACTGCAGGAGATAAGATCTTCTCCGAGCTTTACCTTCAACCTCGCTGTAGGAGTAAGATTCCCCCGAAATCGGACCGACCTCGGCTGCAGGAGATAAGATTTCCCCGAGCGCCCATATCAACCTCGGCTGTAGGAGATAAGATCTCCCCCGTGACCGAACCGATCTCGGCTGCAGGAGATAAGATCTCCTTCGAGCGCCCGTATCAACCTCGGCTGTAGGAGATAAGATTTCCGAGCGATCGGACCAACTTCGGCGAGAGATAGATCTCTCGGAGCGACGTGCCAACCTCGGCTAGAGATAAGATCTCTTTCGAGCGACCATGCCAACCTCGACTAGAGATAAGATCTCTCCCAAGTGACTGAGCTCCAACCTTGACTGCAGAAGATAAGATCTCCCCCAAGCGATCGGGCCAACCTCGACGAAAGATAAGATCTCTCCCGAGAGACCATGCCAACCTCGGCTAGAGATAAGATCTCTTCCGAACGATCGGATCAACCTCGGCTGTAGGAGATAAAATCTTCTTTGAGCTCCAACCTCGGTTATAGGAGATAGGATCTCCCCCGAGTCAGCCTCGATTGGAAACGAGATCTCCCACGAGCTTCAACCTAAACTAGCATAGAGTCCAGAAGAGGACTTTGGCAGTCGCCTTTTCTACACTCCCTTCCTTCGAGTTTCAAACTCGAAAGTGGGAGGAACTATTGTTGGAGATAAACTCCACTCCTATCGAAGTCCAGTCCGATGCTCAGTCTAATGCAACCGGTAGCTACGAAAGAGCTTCAACGGTCGAGTCTTAGTCGAACTTCTTCAGCCGATCGAACTCCTCAGCGGTCGAGCTCCTTCCAAACTCTCTAGTGGCTGGGCCTTAGCCGAACTTTTTCAGTCGGTCGAACTCCTCAACAGCCGAGCCCCTTTTGAACTTTTTAGCGGCCAAGCTTCAATCGGACTCCCATGAGAGCCGAACTTCCTTCGCACTCCTCCAATCGGACATCCACGAGAGCCAAACTCCCTCCGCGCTCTTTTAGCCAGACGCCTACAGGAGTCGAACTTCTTCCAAGCTTTTCTTTCGATCGAACTCCTTCCGAGCTTCCCCTTCGGTCGAACTCCTCCAGGAGTCTGAACTCCTCTGAAATTGATACATGCCGAAATCTATCAATTAATGCCCGCTTTCTCAGAGCCATGGCTATTAAATCTGGATGAACGGCCACCATCAGTCTGCCACAGGCGACGCTACAAGCGGCACCCCCCTCCATGACTGACTCCGTCAGACCTCAAGCGGTCTACAACTATCGGATGGTATGGCTGTCACTATCGGCCTGACGATACCATCCTCTCCGCACCAAACCTCACACAGTCTCGAGCGGTCCGCCATCAAGCGATATGGCCGTCACCATTAATCAAGCTCCGTCTATAAAAGGGATCCTCCAGATATGTTTTCTCTAAGCTCTCATCTCTCCTCTAAGGCTCAAAGCTCACTTCTCATTGTTGAGCACTTCATTTTTATTGGTCAAAAAAGCTAACTTAATTGTTGGAGCCATCACCACCGACTTCAGATGAAATTTTATTTTGCAGGTCATCGGCGGCGATCTCATCCTCCTTCATTTCAGTTCGATCCGGCGTCAACCAAATTATGCACCAATAGAATTTACCAGAAAAGCTGACTTGATCATCGGAGGGTCCTGTCGGAGTCACCACCATCGATTTTAGATGAAACTTTATTTTGTAAGTCATCGATGACGATCTCATCCTTCTTTACTTTAGTTCGATTTGATATCAACTAAATTACATCAATAAAATTCATATAGTATTTTTGTTTTATTAGTCCGTATAAGATATTGGCAAGATGCTCATCTTAGAAAAAAACATCCGCGAGGCTCGCGGTCAACTTATCTTTATGGTTTGGTACTTGTCTACTGTCCATTGAGGTATACTTTTAGGCAATTATGAACCTACAGTGCGTTGATTGCAAAGTCCACATGCGCATGACGGCAGGCTAAAACAAGCAACGACGTGGACTCATGAACCCGGACTGTTCAGCTATCGTCGCTGTCGTCGGCCGGGCCCAAGCATCACACTCTTGTAGACCTTTCCAATAGAGTATGTGATGGATCCATTAGCATCTATGGTTGGAGCTAGTTATGTGTGGAATATGGAAATGGAATTGTCAAGAATGAAATGCCTTTTCCTGTGTCTAGCCCTATGGCCTGTAGATGATGGCCAATGTTAATTGAATTAAGAGAATTAGAGAAGTGATTCTTTTCTCCTCTAAATGCTTTTGCTTTTAAATCTAAAATAGCCACAAGCAAGACTATCTATATTCTTGCACAGGTAAATATAAATCACAAACTCAGCCCAAAAGTTTAAGCTGTGGGGAGGAAGTCCAATTTAGGCTAATAAATCAATGTGGCACACTTTTTATTAGGCTCCTACGCAAGAGAAGGGAACATCTACGGCCAGATCCTGCCCAATCTTGATATGCTTCGGTAAAAAACTATATGAGTGGGTGTGGCTATATATGATACCACTTGTCAGGAATTTATAGTTTAAAAACTTAAGCTATTGGGAGAACAGACTAATAAACTCATGTAGCAATTTTTTTTTTTTTATTAGTCGGTATAGGATCATGACAAAATGCTTATCTAAATAAAAACATCTGCTAGGCTCCACGGTCAACTCATCTTTATAATTTGCTACTTGTCTACTGTCCACTGAAGTATACTTTTAAGACCAAGGTTGCGGACAATTATGAATCCTATAGAGCGTTTGATTCCAAAGTCCACATGCACATGACTTCGGACTAAAACAAGCAACCACGTGGACTTGTGAACCCGGACGGTTCAGCTATCCTCGCTGTCAGCGGGCCCAACCATCACACTCTTGTAGACCTTTCCTAGCACCTATGGTTGGTTACAGTATTTTATACTCAATTTTTAATCAAAAGAGAGTAATCTAGCCTCACTAACCTCGACAGATCACCTTTCACACGTAAACTTATAACTTTTAAAAGCAATAGTTTATTTTAAAAAAAAAAAAATTATATTGTCATACCTGGTTGGCAAACCCCACGCCTACACCTAACAAGACCCTGCCCAAGATGACCATGGACACGTTCACGGCAGCCCCGCCGAGCACCGTGCCGGCCAAGAAGGCAGCCCCGCCCAGCAGCATGGACGGCCTTCGGCCGAACGCCCGTGTGACCGACGAGGCAAAGAAGGTTGCGAAGAGCCCAGCAACATAGAGTGATGAAGTGAAAGCTGTCAGCAGCTCGCTGTCGAACTTGCAGTAGTTGCTGATGTGGGTGTCCTCTTTCATCCTTCTATACACTTCTGGGAAGAACTTCTTTAAGAATGAATCCATCGAAGTCACCCCACCTGCGAAGAAATTAGATACAAGCATGAGAGTGCTGCTGTAGTCTGGCAAGCAAACTGTTTTTTTCTTTTTTCTTCTTTTCAAGTAAGAGAGATCACCAGCAATTCCAATATCATAGCCAAAGATAACTCCTCCCATGGCAGCCGTGATACAAGAGAAGATGACAAAAGATGTCATCCTTCCATTGTAGTGGGCTGCTTCGCTCTTCGCTGGAGCTGCGACTGCCATGGCTTAGCCTGAAACAAGGCGGGGCAGGTGGAGAGTACTTACAAGTCAGAGAGGTTATCTTCTTTCTAGTGCCGTTTGCTTGGTAGGATAAGAAGAGCAGCCAAGCTTGACCTATTTGTAAGCTTGACTCCCTTTTTTTTCTAATTAAATATGCGGTCAAGCTTTACCATGCGGGCCATGGGAAGATATTTCTAAAAGCTTTTCTTTGCCGTTACCTTCATTTTAGAAACTAGATTGAACTTGGCGTTCGCACTGTAATAATTTTAATCTTGTTCTGTAGTGGAAAATAATGGGAAATGGTCCCAGTTGCTCCGATTGGACATGAATAATGGATTACGGGCTTAATCTTCAGAGAGCGAAGGCAGCCTCTGATGGGTCTGTGGCCTGGTTCTCCGGGATATCATACCCCACACCATGTATGCCATGGATGGTGCACCACACCGATCATGCATCTCAAATCCTATGGCTCCATTCATCAAGCGCTCGTCTCGGACTGCCACCCTACTCACCTCGTCATGATTTGTTCCTGTAAAGCACCACTGACGTGGTGCACGAACCTGCAGGATATATATAATTTCTTTAATTATATTGGCTTTATATTTATAATTATACAAAATTTTTGGATTCAACGGAATGCACGAGAGCCCAAGCTAAGCTTGCTAGCAGTGTGTAATTGTGAAATCGATCTTTCATAATTTTTTTTATATATAAAAACTTCCATACATTCACAACCGTTAGATATTGTTATCGTGAGGATCCATGATCATGGACCGGATAGATCTTGGATAAATATTTGTACAAAGACAGTACCTGGGTTGTTAAATTTGTAAAAAACTCTACATTTCCTTCCGATGAAAATTTTGGCCTTCTGAACCATACGACCATTGTCCCAATTATCTATTGCATATTTTCCTACAATTTGAGTTCCTTTTTTTTTTTTTTTTTTTTTTTTTGACTACAACACTAGGGGGCTTATTTTTCACTGACATAATATAGTTTTCAGGTTTTCCAAATTACTCAGCACCACAGCTCCAGGGAGGGGACATCTATAATTAAGATCAAATATCGCCTTGTAAATCATGTCATGCCTCATGATTCGGATTTACACGTGAATCGTGGCACGCATAATTAATATTGATGATGGTTGAATCCGCATGGTGGGGTTGGGTTTCACAGTGCTTGGCATTTTGCAGACAAGCGCCAGGTTAATCGCGTGCACTTTTAGGAGTAGAGTTTTGCTTGGAGGTGCCAGTATAAATGCCAAGTCTTATGATGGATGCGAATCCTTGGTCTGCAGGCATGACCATCATATTCTCGACAGAACTTGATCCATCAATCAATCAGCTTCTCTTAAGGCATGCATGTTTGGTTGGAGCGATTTAGTACTAAAATGGAATGGAACACATTCCAGCCATTTGGTTAACCAAATGAGGTCCTGTTCCTATTCTCTTTAGCAGGGCAATGGAAATTGTCCCAACTTTTCAAAATTCAATTTCTATTCTGATGAAGGCCCGTTGCATGTCCTATTTATACTAAAATTCTGTTCCTAATTTATCTTTATTTTTCACTCTAATACTAGCCGGATCTTTTTTTTCTTTTTTTTTTTTTTTTTCAAATTTACTTTAGTTAAGTTGAGTCTTGACTTAATATATTTGAGTTTATTTACGGAGATTATAATTTTATAAATAAGAGGAGAGAGTTACTCGAAAAATTAAAAAAAAATTATTTTATAAAGAAAATTCTTTTTGATAAGATGAAACAACTTGGAGCAACATAAAGCTTCAATTTTTATTTTTTTTTAAAAAAATTTATGTTCTCTCCTAATTTTTTCTTCTATCATTAGTTTGCCCTGTGGATGGCGCGTGCGGCGGGAAAATGGTCTAGGTCCCCAATATCCTGCTGATGGGTTGGGTTAATTGACGGGGACTTGGGGAAACAGGCTTCAACCTACATAAAAATCTAAATATTAATTCTGTACGGAATCTTCTAAACTTATGCTACTCAAAGATGGTTCTACCTTTTCTTGCACATGTTAATGCAGAAATTTTATACTGAGATCCAACTTCTTTGAGCAGCACTTTTGTGTTCTGGGATATAGCACCTTTTAGGTTCTCCATAAATTATTCATCCTTTTCACAAATAGGTCCGGAATAACGATAATATTATTTAGATTAGAACTATGTTAACCATTAAATGATTGAATTACTGTTAAACATAATTATTGATTGATGATATATAACGTGCTTATTAAAATTATTCATAATAATATTATTAAATTATTAAATTGATAATATATAAATTTTATTATTTTTCTATCAGTTATATATATTTACTAAATGATATTTCATATTTATGCTGGTGTAAGTAGAAGATTCTTATTGGACTGTAGAGCTTATAATCTTTTTTTTTTTCAGAACTCGTTTGGTTCGTAGGAAGAAATTATTTTTTGGAAATATGATTTTGATATGTTTGGTTGATCATGGAAAGTGACTTATTGAAAAATGACTTATGTTTGGTTGAAATTCTATTTTCTTAGAATAATTATATAAAATATCCATTATATCCTTAATAGATATAAGATCATACATTTTGCTCCTAAACTTTATATATATAAAATATTATATTTATATTAATATAAATATATTATAATATAATATTAGATTATAATAATTTATTATATTAATATAATATTAATATATATTATATTATGTTAAATATAATATTAATATTTTAATATGATAAATCTATTAATATCTTAATAAATATAATATTATATTAATATAAATATTAATATATTAATATAAATACTATATTAATATTAATAAAAATATTATATTAGTATAAATATTAAAATATAATAAATATTATAATATTAATATTAATATTATATTCATATAAATATTAAGATAATATTAATATTATATTATATTATCACTATTGGGGATAAATCCTGCTCCTGTCGAAGTTCAGTCTGATGCTTAGCCCAATACAACTGCTGATCATGGAAGAGTCTCAGCGGTCAAACCTTAACTGAACTCCTTCAGCCGACCGAACTTTCCAGCGGTCGAGTCCCAGCCGAATTTCTTCGATCGATCGAACTTCTCAGCGATCGAGCCCCAGTCGAACTCTCCAGAAGTCGAACTCCTTCCGGATCGCTCCTGTAGTCGGATTCCTCTAGGAACCGATCTCCTTCTGGATTGCTCCTACAATCGGATTCCTCCAAGAGCCGAACTCCTTCCAGATCGCTCCTACGGTCGGACTCCTCCAGGAGCTGACCTCCTTTTGGATTGCTCCTGCAGTCGGACTCCTTCAATCCAGTCAAACCCCGAATGCATGCTTCCATTAGATGGCATGGCTACTATTATCAGTCTGACGACACCGCTCTCTTCGTAACAAACCCCATGCGGCTTACGATCGGATGACATGGCCGTCACTACCAGTCTGGCGATACCTCTCTCTCCATAGCGAATCCCATACAGTCCACGATCAGACGATATGGCCATCACTACCAGTCTGGCGACACCTCTCTCTCCGTAGCAAATCCTATGCGGCCTACTATCGGACGATGTGGTTGTCACCATCAATCTGCTACAAGCTCCATCCATAAAAAGGGACCCTCTAGATACGATTTTGCTAAGCTCTCCTATCCCCCTTTAAAACTCTAGCAAACTCTCTCCTGAGTATTCCATTTCTATTGGCCAAAAGAGCTGACTTGATCGTCGGAGGATCCTACCGGAGCCACCGCCACCGACTCCGGACGGAACTTTATTTTGCAGGTCACCGACGACGACCTCATCCTCCTCCACTCCAACTCAATCCGGCGTCAACCAAATTCTGCACCAACAGAATTGGCGTTAGAGGAAGGATCCTCTGTTCTTGAGGTTCCCTTGTTCTTAAAGGAGTACTCAGCGATGATCTCTCTCCTCCCTCTCTAGAGATCTCTCTTCTTCCTCTCTAGAGTTTTTTTCGAGAGAAAATACCTCCCAGGAGAGCTTCGATCCAACGATCGATGGCCTTTGCAGCCTAATCTTGTCCAGATCTATCTGCTCTCACTTCAGCCCCGGTAACTCAGATTCCACCTATAGCCACGATAAATGCGGAGCAGTTCAACCTACTGGTCCGGCAGGTTCATAGCCTCATGGAGGCAATGCAGGCCATGCATCGACAAGCCCCGGCACCAGTTCGATCGGTGCAGGATTCTCCGAAGCCCTATGGTCCAGTTCGAGAATGGCCGACTTGGGCTATCCGACCTATGATCCTCGAAAAGGAAAAGCAGAGGATGGAGGGCCCCTGCTCGGACCATGACTCGATCTAGGGGAAGCTTCGCACCCGTTCCATCAGAAAATCCTGTAGATCAACGACCATGAAGATCTCTTGGATCAAAAGCTCTTAGAAATGAGCTGAAGAATCGAAGAGCTCCATCACACTCCCTCCTCACACGGTAATGATATTTGTATTGATCCTCCTTTTTTGTAGAAAATTATGTAGGAACCGATCCCGCCGAACTTTAAGCTCCCGTAGTTTGAGAGTTATGACGGGACCACCGATCCGATCGATCATCTGGAGGCCTTCCGAATAATGATGTTGCTCCATGGTGCGCCAGACGCTATTTTCTACCGAGCTTTCTGAAGGGAAATCCTGATTTCCCAGTCCAGGTTCGTCCAGATCTGATTAGATCAAGAGATATTTTTCAAAAATTTTTCTCTTGATCTTAATCAGATCTTGATATGTTTCAGATCTGATTCTTATTATTTTAATAAATAAAATAAAATGAGATAAATTAAATCTAATTTAATTTACCTGATTTGGGTAATCCTATTACCCTGTAGATGATCCTGATTGCAGCGGAAGGTTCTGGATCTTAGCCACGCAAGCGCCTGACCTCTACCGGTATCCACTCGGGTTGGATCTGGAGAACCTCTTCTTCTCTATCACACCTCCAAAAATCAGATCTGGATCTGATTTGGAGGATCTTCAAAACTCTTTTGAAGATCTGCAGTCGTCCTTTTGCAGCAGCGCAGCCTTCTTGCTTTTGATCGCCTTTCCTTGATCTGAATCGCACCAAACTAAGTCCAAAACACTTTTGGACGTGGAGAGCAAGGGGAGAAGAGAGTATGGCATGGAGAAGGAGGGGAGAGGCAGCCTTGGGACGTGGGAAATCTCTTTCAATAAGACTTAGGATTAGGGTTGGGCGCAGGGTCTTATTTATAGACTAAGCGTGATCCAACTCCTCTTCCTCTCAACCAATCACAACCCTTTGTGAAATCAGATCTAAATCTGATTGGTTGGAAATAGAGACCCCTTGGATTCCTCCTTAGAGGGCGCCTAAGACCAGTCAAACTGGATTCTTAGTAGAACTCTAATTGGAATCCAAAAGGGAGGTGGAGTCCTTGTCCAACAAGGACTCCTAGGCGCCTCCTACTTGGGCTCACGCCACCCTTGGCGTGCGCCCTTCTCCTTGCCAGGTTCTGGCAGGGGGACAAGCCCCCACCAGCTCTCCAATAGGTGCATGACATGTGGTCAAAAGTCAAAGGGTGAATGGTCAACGTTTGACCAGTCAAAGGTAGACTTTTGACCAAAGTCAAAGAACAAGAAATGGCAGGTGATGACCAAAAATGGCAAGGTAATGTCTTACAAATAAGACAACCTATTTCTGACTTGGACAACCTCCAGTCAGACCATATGAAGGCCTCTGATTGAGCACAAACTCCTTTGGCTCAGTCAGGACAACTTATTTATGATAGTAAAAGAAGAACGTTAGGTTCAATCGAGTGCTAGCACGATTTTCTTGAACCTAATTGAATCTCATTCAGATCAATTGAACTAGATCAGTTCAATTGATGATCACCAGATTCAAACCCTTGTTTGTGTGACCCAGTTAGGTTCAGTTCTGTATGGTAATGGGATATGTCATGATCTCTATCATCGACATCATCGAAACTCCTTTCGATGGATCAGAACTCTTCTGATTCGAACAGCTAGAATGATCGATCATCTAAATCATTCTAATTGCTCCCAAAATCCACCAGTGACACCTAGCAGTATATGGTGGCAACCCATCAGAGCTGAATGCGAACCTCTTGGTGCAGCTACCTACCTGTGTGATTCAGTTCTT
>QRFJ01007740.1:0-17563 GCA_006176705.1 Cocos nucifera
TTGGTACAATTCAAATGAACTATATATATATATGAATATATATAGAGGTAGACTGGGCTTTTCTCGACCGGATTCTAGTCCATATCCAGTCGGACCCCCGACCATTCAATCAGTGCGCATCTCCGAAAATAAGTGCCTAAAAAAACATATCTGCTGAAAAAAATAGGCACACGGCTGTGCTTGAAAAAAAAATTTTAAAAAAAATAACAGGCCTATAGGCCTGCTAAAAAAAAACCTTTAAAAAAAAGGCCTACAGACTGCTAAAAAAAAACTATACACACACACACATTATTTCTATAATAAATTGAAAATTAAACACTCGAGTGACATGGTTCGAAAAAATACAGATATTGAGAGAAAATTAAACATGAAGTACCTCACTTATATCAATTGGATTGAGCATTCATATGCTGGTCCTTGCATCCATCCTTTTGGCATTAAATTTCCAACATATAAGCGCCATAAAGAAATAAGAGTTTAGGTGCTATCGGAGGCTTTCAAGTATGCTTGCCAAGTCTATTGAACTTGATCAGGTTGAGGAATCAGCTTATCACATTACTATGAATTAACCTTAGCCTTAGCATGCAAAGTGCTATAGCATCCAATTAGCTGTCCATAGACCAAAAGATAAAGACCAAGTTAGCAATTTTGAAAACTCATGCAGATAGAGTTCATGAAAATGGCAAGATAGAAATAAAGAGGGCATTTGCCTTGTAAATTATCCAAAACAAACAAACAATTTTGCATCAGCATGCTGATCATAAGATTACAACGAATAGAAATGAATCGAAAGTCCCAATCTGGTTCCTTGCTACATTTTGGATTGTAGATACTAATTCTACAGTCTAAGAAGAGCACGCTTATAAGGCATTCAAATTGAAGTACTGCTCTATAAAATGAATGTTTGGATCAAGCAATAAGCTTCTGAGGTGTAAATGTTGCAGGGTTCAGTAGATATTCTTACATGATGCAGTAGAAAGAGTTCTTGAGTAATGGCATTCTAGGAAAGATTGTGATAGGCTTCCATTTAGAGACCTTAAAGTTTAGAAACAGTATGCCAAGCGGATTCAAAAATTAAATAAGGATAACAAAAAATTAGGCCATTTTTAAAACCTAGAGTACCAGATTTTTATTTGTTTTTATTAGAGGATATAGAAGAAAGGGAAAATGCAAACACAACAACACTATGATTAAAAAAAAAGATAGAGAAAGAAAAGAAAAGAAAAAGGTGCCATTAGACAGGCAACAAGGGGGGAGAAGATGCACCAACAGAGTAACTGTTGCCACATGCACGTCCCGTGCAACTTGTTAATTTTAACTTTTTGATTTCAAAATCTTTGGCTATTTTCTTCCTTGTCTTCTTGACTTACTTTTTAAGCAGTCCTCCCCTCTATCCCTCTTGCATGGCCTCTCCAGCTGAGGGCAGCAGCCAATCAACAATTGCCGAAGTGCTGTAAGGTGTTGCAGCCCATTGGGCAACATCGCTAATTTATGGCAATCATAAAGTCGTAAACTCATAAATGAGGTGAGGCTCCTTAGCCACTCTGGCAGAGCGGTCAATTCCAGGTAGGAAATTATTTGTAGATGTTGGATGGTCATGAAAAAGGTGGGAGGCTATTGTTGCATATCCCTTTCTTCCCCCGATATGGACTTGAGGCTCCTGCATGACAAGAAAAGGTCTTGGAGGGAGGGAGGGCGTGCACAGTTGCAAAATGTCCTCTGGCAAACACACCAACTTATCATCACGAATATTAAGATTATTGAAGATTCTTTCTACGATTTAGAAAAGCCTAAAAGAGAAACAAAATCTAGAGGAAGACACTTTTAGTAGTAGAAACTCATAGAGAGAGAGAAAGTATGATTTTCTAGAGATAAACTAGAAAGAGAAAGCGGAAAATGGAAGATAAGAAGAAGAGAGAAGAGAGAGAAACTCTCTCTATCCTTTTTTTCTATTATTTGTCTTTATTTTTTTCTTTCTTTCTATCTTTTTCTTCTTTTCCTCTCTTTCTCTCTCTTTCTTTGGCTCTATGGTGAAATATGGGATTACTTCATTTATTTCTGGATTAGGGGAGCACCGTCAAAATGGCTTTCACCGGTAGTGATTGGGGCTATGACGATATAGCTAAAAGATCCAGACTGACAGTCTAAGATGACTATCGGATACTAGATAAATCAACAAACGAATGGGTAGAAGCCAGGGTAAAATAAAGGTTAGGATTTCTAAGAAAAATCTGATGATTGCCTACCAAAAATCAAGATTCATGGCCTAAGGAGGATGGCAAACCAAATAATCTTAAAAATTAGAGTATCCTACTTAGGTTCTAATGAGGGTTGGCCCGTGCTTTTGATGAACATGATGAAGCACCTTTAGGGAGAAGAAAAGGAGAGAACACTGATGAACCTCCAGCTTGGGCCTCAATCTTTTATGGGAAGAAGAGGAAAGCCCTCTTCTCTTAAAATTAGGCTAGAGGGGAGGAGTTAAACTCCTCCCAGTGGTTGTATTCGACTCTGATCAAGAGTTGATTGGTGAAGGAAGAGAACTCCAATGGGAGCTCAACTCTTCCACCTAGCACGTGCACGGCATGTGCTGGCCCTCTTTTTTTCCCTACTAATCTAAAATTCATGGTAAATTCTTTTCGGGTTGTCTCTTTTTTTTGTGGCTGGATTAGGCCCAAGTTGTTTAGGCTTGGGTGTCACATTCTCTTTCCTAAAAGAAAATTTCATCATCAAAATTTTTCTTGCCCAGTCTTCAAAAATTTAGGATTACTTCTTTCTCAGATCATAATCATCTTGTAATTTCATGATCAAGTCTTTCATTATGATATCCCTTGAATCAAATTATTGTTCTGATCAGCTTGAAATAAATTCAGACCACAATGCTTCCGGTGTGTACTCTGATTCAAATCTATCAATATACTTATCTCAAATCTAAGTTTCTAAGTTATGTCAAAATTAATATTAGTTATCATCCCAATGCCCCTAGTGCCTTCCTACCAACACTCATGTTTGATTTTATGTATCATGATTTTTCCACATATGCTTTGATTTCATATTAATTATCGCACACATCCATCTGAGATCATGAATCAAGGGTTCATGTCAACCACCCATGCTTGTGGAGAATACTCTCTACAAGCAAGCAAGTTATCCCAATACGATATCATATGCATCACAAAGAAGATAATTTGAATAATTAAAAGTTAAAATTTAATTAACTAATAAATCCAACTGAAAAATAACATTCAAAAGTCCAGCATGCATTGAACCTCAAATAATAGTCCTATAAACTATAAGAATAAATCCAAATCTAAACTATGTTGATACTGTCAAAACTTATTTCTAATTTACAAAGTAGTACCCACATCTATAACTAAGCATCTAAATCTAAGAAAAGAAAAGGGAAATAATGAGATTGATATCCCAATAAGCAATAAGTATCTTAAATAAATAATTCAAGTGACAACATAGGATGCAACAGTCAAAATATAATTAATCATTAGTCGGTACGCAAACATGATCAAATTTTATTTTCAAAACATAAATTCAAAAATATTAGTATCAATCAAATTTTCATGCATATAATCACATATCTGATATGAAATCAATAATATAGATAGAGGCCTCAATGGCTCAATACACAAACTGTCACTTGAACTATATATCTAATGGTTAGATAGGGACCTCAATGGATTAAAGATCAATGCTGTGAACCATTTTGATGCATCCTTTAGTTCACTTTCATCCAATCTAACACTTCCAAAGCATTGGGGATAGCAATAAGCTCCTCACATATGATTCTTATTTCAAGACTAGAGAAATCAATTTTATGAGCACTTAGCGAGAGGTTGTTATTTCAAATCTAGCCAAATTGGTATATGTATTGCAAGCATCAATGCTTTTAATTGTTTCATTCACATGAAGCAAAGGTGTCTAAATATTTTTTCATTATAATCATTGTTTATGGATGTATAATGTCTATCAATGGTATGCTCATAATTTCTAGCTAGAGTCAAATTGATAGTTATTATGTTTTTTAAAAAGATGTTTGTTAGCTGACGCTTTAGATAAGAGGTTGTTTAGAGGGATGTTTCTTAATTTACGTGATCTTATAAAGAAAGGATTAACTTGATGAGACATGATGAAAGAACTTTGACTTGAGACTTGGTTCACCAAAAAGAGGGCAAGGGTCATGCCTCACTACTTTAGCCATGATATCTATCCTACCATCGTAAATTACAACTTTTAAAATATAAAACCAGTGAAAAGAAAGACATCCCCACAAAGATTATTAAGTTATACAAGCCAATCGAGTCTATGTTTCTTTAAGAATAGTCTTCCATAGAAATTAAAATAATCTTTAAAATCATTAAATTTTCTCAAAATAATTTTCATCACGACTAGTAACCAATGGATATTAAAAGCCCAAGATAACGGAAAAAGATTTAACCATATCTTCTTATTACATCAATGGTATTAAAATTATCCTTGTTTCCTTTCCCATCACCCTATTCCCATTATTCAACTTTTGAAGGGTGCCTATCAAAACATTTAATGGACCCAATTATTCTCAAATGTGTTAGAGAATAATGGCTCCCAAGTCATTTAATCTAGAGGTATTAATTAAGATGCCATGAAGAAACCAAACAAAACAAAATGTTACCATCCTATTAAGATATAAGAAACTCTTGGTAAAATAACCTAATAAATAATTCCTAATGGCAATTAAAGGAAACAAAACCTCCTTTAGACAACTGTTATTACTCAACAAAAGAAATATTTTGGACAAATATAAATTCAAACCCCTAAGGCATATTCTTAGACTAGATCAAGAAATTTGATATGGCTTCCTCTTCCTCTTCCAATGCCAAAAAAATTTTCATGGCCCTCATAGTTTTTGCTACGTTCTTTGCTTATGGTATGTTTCTTCTTCTATTTCAGTATAGAAAATTCAGAAGAATATGTAGACATGAAGGCCTTAAAATGCATCATTCTTTTTTGTTTAATATTTTATGTAGCACACCTCAGTTTTTCTCAAATTTTCTAAATATTTGTTCACACAAGTATAAATATACATGCTAATTCAAAAATTATTTTGTTGTCTCAGCACAAGCAAGATATTATTGTATTGCATTATGCGACGTGGAAACCAAAAGTTGCAATGGGTCATGCCACAGCTTGGGATATGAAAAAGGACAATGTGTGGCACCACTTTATGAACTTTGTTGTTGTATATATTAAATATTGATCAATATTTTAGGTTGAAAAAATCCATACCATACCTGTATTTCACCCATCATTTCCTACTTGATGGTGAGTTATATATATAATTAATGTATTACAAAATATCAAGTGGATATAAATGAAAAATCTTTATAGATTTCAAATTAATTAACATATCATAATTATTTTTATCTTTTATTATTCTTTTACTAAGGCAATTTATCAATTGCCAAAAGGTGTGATGAGATTTGGCTTCATCGATATCCATTCTAGTTAGGACATATAATTAAAAAATATTTATATTGATTTAAGAAATGCTAGCATATTATATGATTTTATGTTTGACAAGGTATTTTATGATTGTATGTTGGCAACTAGCAGCTATCACCCATTTTATTTAGAAAAATAATTGTACAACTATCTATTTCTATTTGATGAAGCAAGTTAATCATTTGGATTTGTGACACAAAATATCAAACCTATCAAAAAATCCAAGAACAACAAGTTGGTAAAAGCAGGAAGAAAAGACATGAAAGAAGAAAAACTATTATTATACATGTTAAATTATTATAATTATGCATGTCGCTATAGCCTTGCCCTAGTGATTCTTGATTTTTTTTGCATAGACTCTAATGTTGCTTGATAGCTACTCAATAAAAGTACACATGCTGCATCACTTATTAAAGCAAAAATTATCTCAAGGAGAAGCCACAACTCAACACCCATGCACGTGCTCACATAATATACAAGCATATATATATATATATATATATATATGTATATGTATGTATGTATGTATGTATGTATGTATGTATGTATGTATATATATATATATATATATATATATATTAGTTCCATTAATCGGGTTTCTTGCTTGGGTCTTGCGGAGTTGCAAGGATGCGTGATGAATGAATAGGTGAAGATTGTTGGCTAGGTCTATAGCCAAATCCAAATAAACTATTGCCAAGCTGATCACAAACCATTTGCAAATAGTTTAGATATTTAAGGCCATATATTTGTAGAAAAAGCTTATATGAATATATAAATATATGCTCTTGTCATTAATTTTATAACATTATTCATGAATAGTTTATTAAATATTATATTTTTTTTAAATTTAGAGAATATTGAATAAAACTAAAATATGAGGATCCATGCAAGTAAATGCTCAATCTTTTACCACTACTAATCCTACTGTAATTATAGAAAGTTTATGGCTAGACTTAAAATACAATTAGCTCCATCCAATAGCTGCACTATTAAACAAATTTACTTATTGAAAACCCTTAAGATATAATTGGACTCCTTCCTATAGCTAGACTCCATCGATGGAGCTCATGTGGGAATCATCGAGACATTAGCCTGATCTCTTAAATACACTATATGAAGGAAAAAAAATTTTCATATACTGCTCATTTATCTAAATCACTTCTCTCTTTAATTTTTTTAATAAACTTAAACTAAATTATTAAAAAAATTAAAATTCAAAATAAGAATAATCTCTATGTACACATTGAAATCATACTCGAAAGAAAATCTGATAAAGACTCATTTTCTATCTTAAATATGGCAGAAATTTTAAATCCCATCTTTTGCTAAATGCGCTCTCTTCTCTTAAATAATATCTTTTGTTCGAGGATCTTAAATGAAAACACTATTGACTAATTTTTATCAAGAAAATTCCATCTAATCTCTTTTAGTAAAATTCTAGTCCATTAACCAAATTGGTACATCAATAAAGAACTTTCAAGGTGATGATAAGGTAATTATGGCTTTGTGATTAGATCCTAAACCCAAAACAACAAGGACATAAATGACATATGTAAAAGACTCAATAGATGTGTGTTACGTACATGATTATCAAGGGACCATACTTGTAAATTTATGCATGTTCTTTGCAACCAAGAGCCAAAGACTTTAATTAAAAATTTATAGGGAGAGAATTTACTTGAGGTGCAAAAATTTAATTTAAAATAATCTAAACTTAAGTTAATTAGCCTTAGCTTAATTAGACTTAGTCATGATGAATGCTAGCACATTTATAGGCCCCTATCCTATACAATGAAAAAACTTTTAAAAAACTTTTAGCAAGACAGCGAGACCCTTTATTATTAATAACATAATTTAATTGGGCTAAAAAGCCAAGCAATAGCTGAAACCAAGCTCTCGCCTAAAACTTGACTAGTTCGAATCAACTTTCAATTAATTATGACCATAGCCCAAGCACAAAATTCGTTTTAACTTAGCATGGTGAGGGTCATGCTTGATCTGGCCTAGTTCTTTCATAAATTATTTTCAATGATGCCTAATTTTATGAAATTATTAAAAATAGTTTGGAAACATATATTCCACCTAGTTTAGAGGATGACACAACAATGAATAACTTATATTCTATTTCAAATACATAAAAATAACACATTTGATGAACCTCTCATAAGGAACAATCAGAAAAATTGGATGGTTTGTTCTAGCATGGTGGTAATAAGAAAATAGCAGCTTAATCCTACATTATCGCACCCCCAACCTGAGATTATGAATCAAGGGGTTATGGCAATAGCCACACACTTATGAAGAACACTCTCCATGAATATACAAGGCATCTCACTAGAAAATTGAATGCATCACGGTGAAGATAATTTAAATAACTAAACGTCAAAATTTATTTAACTAACAAATTCAACTAATAAATAAAATTTAAAAGTCTTACATCCATTCAACCCCAAATAATAGTCTTATAAAATATAATAATAAATCTAAATATAAACTATGTTGATAGCTTAATAAGTAATGAATACCTTGGCTAGATATTTTATATGATAATAGAGGATGGAGAGTCAAAATATAATTTATCATTAGTTGGTGTACAAACATGATCAAATTTCTTTTTCAAAACAAGAATTCAATAATGCCAGTGTCTTTTAAATACTCATATTCAAAATTATACATTTAATTCAAAAAAAATATACTCAATAATTTGATTCAAAACAAACTCAAACAACTCATCGATCTTTAACTATGATCATGTAATACTAATATAATATGATGAGGCCAGAATACCAAACATATACCTCATGATAGGGTTGGAATACCATACTTATATCTTATAGTGGGGCTGAAATATATCCTATGGTCGGGCTAAAATACCACACTTATATGCTATGGTTGGGCTAGAAATAGAATCATGGGCTCAAGTAATAGTCAAAGCACTAATGCATAACCCCCAATTGGCAGGGTTCAGAACATAGTCAGACTGAGAGTCTAAATCTGATTTGTATCAAAACTCTTTTTCCAGAATAATACATATTTCATAATCAAATCAAAATTAATATGCATATTTGATTTTTTATTAATAAACAATTATAATAATAATAGGAGAAATACTATTCTAAACTTTATGTCAATTTTCATTCAAAATATATTTTAATAGATTCATAAATCATATATAAACCCATTAATAATTTGTTCAATCTTCATGATTATATAAATAAAAAATTTGGAGAAGGTCAATCATTACTTATCTTATGAGCAAAATCAATTTATCAGTCTGATTAATTCCAAGAACCTATCTCAGAGCCCGTTACCACTGAAATGGAAGTCTGAACATCTTGTTGCGTAAAAGCATAAACACGTCCTTGGATTTGGATTTTTAGATTCTTATCCTTATTTTGTTAAGCTTTTATGGTAGGCTGACTCTCAGATCTCTGGAGGCACTTATCTATTTTGTGACCTATCTTACCATATTTAAAGTGAGTACCAATGATTGAACTGCATTCATGATCAGCATAAGCTTTACCCCGCCTAGAACATTTGATGTTGTCTGCTGGCGCAAAGCTATCACTCACTGATCTTTATTCGAACTCCTAGAATATTTACTATTCTGCGCTTGAGATTCATTCGACCTACTTCATTTCTTTTTATTTTCTTCTCTTTTAGCATGTTCTTCATTGACTTTCATTTCAATTTTTAATGCTTTCTTCACCACATCTATATAAGCAGTTAATTTATATAGCATCACTTGCTTTTTAGTTTCTATCCTCGATTTCATCTCAAATTTATGCACTTGATCATGCTCATCCTCGACCAACCTTAGAATAAAGTTTGCAAGCTTTGTAAATTTAGTTACATATTCTACAACTATCATATTTCTTTATTTTAGATAAATAAATTCCTATTTTTTTGTGTCATTACACTCTAAGAAAAATATTGATTAGAAAATGCCCTTTCAAAATCTATCCCAGAAGAGTTGCTCCCCATTATATGTATATTTATGTCCAGTCTATACCATTAGTTGAACACTTTACCTTATAACAAATAAGTTTTCTAACAAATCTTTTCATCATCGCGGCACTCCAAGATGACAATCATCATCTCCATCTCCATAATTCAATTATCAACTTCCATAGATTCGATAGTCCCCATGAAAGCTAATGGAGACAACCATTTAAATTCTATAATATTACTTCAATGATCCTACTGCTCTCCACATTCCTACGGAGGCGATGTTTGTAGATGCACTTACCATTGTTGTAGTAATTATTATGGCAACTACTATTATGATTGCACCATGCCGACTAATATCTTCCCTATTCGGGCCATAATTGGTTCTTGCTGCCCCATCTATATATTCCTAATAGGATTAATGACTCTTTTCTGCTGAGGGATACCACCAACCTATTAAGGAGGATCGAAATTCTATTGGTTTGATATATTTTTAGCAGTACGTCGAGCAGACTTTTTTATCCGACATGGAGTCATCTTAATCTTGTATGAACAACGAGCTTCCCAAAATTCTTTTACAAAATTGAATATCTAAAATCATACTTTTATCAAATTTTAATCATGATTATTTTTAAAATAAAATTCTAAATTCTAAAATCCTTATAACTGACATCAAAATGGTTTCGATTTAGGATATTCAATTGATCAACTATAAATCAAGGATCATGCTTGGGTGGTAATATGCTATTGATGGTGAAATCTAATGATGATAGGCTTGATCAAGGTGAGGGTTGGCTATTTGATAGTCAAAAGTCAGGATCCTTTCATCAAAGTCTATTAAGATTGTTGAAGGTTCTTTCTATGATTTAGAAAAGCCTAAAAGAGAAACATATAATCTAGAGGTAGACACTTTTAGTGGTAGAAACTTATAGAGAGAGAAAGTATGATTTTCTAGAGATAAACCAGAAAGAGAAAGCGGAGAATAGAAGATATGAAGAAGAGGGAAGAGAGAGAAACTCTCTTTATCCTTTTTTCTTTTGTTTTTCTTTATTCCTTTTTCTTTCTTTCTATCTTTTTCTTCTTTCCCTCTCTTTCTCTCTCTTTCTTTGGTCCTATAGTGAAATAGGGGATTACTTCCTTCATTTATTTCAGGATTAGCAGAGCACCATCAAAATGGCTTTCACTTGTAGTGATTGGGGCTATGATGATGCATCTAAAAGATCCAGACTGATAGTCTGTGATGACTATTAGTACTAGGTAAATCAACAAATGAATGTGCAGAAGCCAAGGTGAAATAAATGTTTGGGATTTCTAAGAAAAATCTAAGTGATTGCCGATCAAAAATCAAGGTTCATAGCCTAAGATAAGATGGCAAGCCAAATAATCTTAAAAATTAGAGGATCCTATTTAGGTTCCAAATGATGGTTGGCCTTGTGCTTTCGACGAACACGATGAAGCACCTTCAGAGAGAACAAAAGAAGTGAACTCGATGAATCTCTAGCTTGGGCCTCGATCTATTATGGGAAGAAGAGGGAAGCCCTCCTCCCTTAAAATGGGCTAGAGGGGAGGAGTTAAACTCTTCCAAGTGGTTGTATTCAACTCTGATCTAGAGTTGATTGGTGAAGGAAGAGAACTCCAATGGGAGTTCAACTCTTCCACCCAGCATGTGCACAAGCATGTGCTGGCCCTCTTTTTTTTCTAGTGCTCTAAAATTCATGGTAAATCCTTTTTGTATTATTTCTTTTTTTTATGTCTGGATTAGGCCCAAGTTGTTTGGGCTTGAGTATCACATTCTCTTTCCTAAAAAAAAATTCATCATCAAAATTTTTCTTACCCAGTCATCAAAAATTTAGGGTTACTTCTTTCTCAGATCATAATTCCTATAATTTCATGATCAAGTCTTTCATTATAATCCCTTAATCAAATTATTGTTTTGATAGCTTGAAAAAAATTAGACCACAATGCTTTCGGTGTGCACTCTGATTCAAATCCATCAATATACTTGTCTCAAATCTAAGTTTCTAATTATGTCAAAATTAATATTAGTTATTCATCCCAATGCCCAGTGCCTTCCTACCAACACTCATAGTTTGATTTTATGTATCATAATTTTTCCACATATACTCTGATATCATATTAATTATTGCACACATCCATCCGAGATCGTGAATCAAGGATTCATGTCAACCACCCATGCTTGTGGAGAATACTCTCTACAAGCAAGCAAGTTATCCCAACACGATATCATATGCATCACAAAGGAGATAATTTGAATAACTAAAAGTTAAAATTTAATTAACTAACAAATCCAACTAAAAAATAACATTTCAAAAGTCCAGCATCCATTGAACCTCAAATAATAGTCCTATAAACTATAAGAATAAATCCAAATCTAAACTATGTTGATACTATCAAAACTTATTTCTAATTCATAAAGTAGTACCCACATTCATAACTAAGCATCTAAATCTAAAAAAAGAAAAAGGGAATAATGAGATTGATATCCCAATAAGCAATAATTATCTTAAATAGATAATTCAAGTGGCAACATAGGATGCGATAGTTAAAATATAATTAATCATTAGTCGGTATGCAAACATGATCAAATTTTATTTTCAAAACATAAATTCAAAAATATTAGTATCTATCAAATATTCATGCACATAATCATATATCTGATATGAAATCAATAATATAGATAGAGGCCTCAATGGCTCAATGCACGAACGGTCACATGAACTATATATCTAATGGTTAGATAGGGACCTCAATGGATTAAAGATCGATGCTGTGAACCATCTTGATGCATCCTTCAGTTCACTTTCATCCAATCTAACACTTCCAAAGCATTGGGGATAGCAATAAGCTCCTCACATATGATTCTTATTTCATAACTAGAGAAATCAATTTTATGAGCACTTAGCGAGAGGTTGTTGTTTCAAATCTAGCCAAATTGGTATATGTATTGCAAGCATCAATGCTTTTAATTGTTTCATTCACATGAAGCAAAGGTGTCTAAATATTTTTTCATTATAATCATTGTTTATGGTTGTATAACTTCTATCAATGGTATGCTCACAATTTCTAACTAGAGTCAAATTGATAGTTCTTATATTTTTTAAAAAGATGTTTGTTAGCTGACGCTTCAAATAAAAGGTTGTTTAGAGGGATGTTTCTTGATTTACATGATCTTATAAAGAAAGGCTTAACTTGACGAGACATGATGAAAGAACTTTGACTTGAGACTTGGTTCACCAAAAAGGGGGCAGGCTCATGCCTCACTACTTTAGCCATGATATCTATCCTACCATCATAAATTGCAACTTTTAAAATATAAAACCAGTGAAAAGCAAGACATCGCCACAAAGATTATTAAGTTATACATGCCATTCGAGTGTATGTTTCTTTAAGAATAGTCTTCCACTGAAATTGCAATAATCTTTAAAATCATTAAATTTTCTTCAAAATAATTTTCATCACGACTAGTAACCAATGGATATTAAGAGCCCAAGATAATGGAAAAAGATTAAATCATATCTTCTTATTACATCGATGGTATTAAAATTATCCTTGTTTCCTTTCCCATCACCCTATTCCCATTATTCAACTTTTGAAGGGTCCCTATCAAAACATTTATGGACCCTATTATTCTCAAATATGTTAGAGAATAATGGCTCCCAAGTCACTTAATCCAACGGTATTAATTAAGATGCCATGAAGAAATAGAACAAAACAAAATGTTACCATCCTATTAAGATATAAGAAACTCTTGGTAAAATAACCCAATAAATAGTGCCTAATAGCAATTAAAGAAAACAAAACCCCCTTTAGACAATTGTTATTACTCAACAAAAGAAATATTTTGGACAAATATAAATTTGAACCCCTAAGACATATTCTTAGACTAGATCAAGAAATTTGATATGGCTTCCTCTTCCTCTTCCAATGCCAATAAAATTTTCATGGCCATCATAGTTCTTGCTATGTTCTTTGCTTATGGTATGTTTCTTCTTCTATTTCAGTATAGAAAATTGGAAGAATATGTAGACATGAAGGCCTTAAAACATGCATCATTCTCTTTTGTTTAATATTTCATGTAGCACACCTTAATTTTTCTTGAGATTTTCTAAATATTTGTTCATGCAAGTATAAATATACATGCTAATTCAAAAATTATTTTGTTGTCACAGCACAAGCAAGATATTATTGTATTGCATTATGTGACGTGGAGACCAAAAGTTGCAATGGGTCATGCCACAGCTTGGGATACGAAAAAGGACAATGTGTGGCACCACTTTATGAACTTTGTTGCTGTATATATTAAATATTGATCAATATTTTGGATTGAAAAAATCCATACCACACCTGTATTTCACCCATCATTTCCTACTTGATGGTGAGTTATATATATAATTAATGTATTACAAAATGTCAAGGTGGACATAAATGAAAAATCTTTATAGATTTTAAAATAATTAACATATCATAATTATTTTTATCTTTTATTATTCTTTTACTAAGGCAATTTATCAATTGCCAAAAGGTGTGATGAGATTTGGCTTCATCGATATCCATTCTAGTTAGGACATATAATTAGAAAATATTTATATTGATTTAAGAAATGCTAGCATATTATATGATTTTATCTTTAACAAGGTATTTTGTGGTTGTATGTTGGCAACTAGCAGCTATCATGCATTTTATTTAGGAAAATAATTGTACAGCTATCTATTTCTATTTGATGATGCAAGTTAATCGTTTGGATTTGTGACACAAAATATCAAACCTATCAAAAAAATCCAAGAACAACAAGTTGGTAAAAGTAGGAAGAAAAGACATGAAAGAAGAAAAACTATTATTATGCATGTAAAATTATTATAATTATGCATGTCGCTATAGCCTTGCCCTAGTGATTCTTGATTTTTTTTGCATAGACTCCAATGTTGCTTGATAGCTACTCAATAAAAGTACTCATGCTGCATCACTAATTAAAGCAAAAATTATCTCAGGAGAAGCCACAACTCAACACCCATGCACGTGCTCACATAATATACAAGCATATATATATATATATATTAGTTCCATTAATCGGGTTTCTTTCTTGTGTCTTGCGGAGTTGCAAGGATGTGTGATGAAGGAATAGGTGAAGAGTGTTGGCTAGGTCTATAGCCATATCCAAACAAACCATTGCCAAGCTGATCACAAACCATTTACAAATAGTTTAGATATTTAAGGCCATATATTTGTAGAAAAAGCTTATATGAATATATAAATATATGCTCTTGTCATTAATTTTATAATCATTATTCATGAATAGTTTATTAAATTTTATATTTTTCTTAAATTTAGAGAATATTGAATAAAACTAATATGTGAGGATCCATGCAAATAAATGCTCAATCTTTTACCACTACTAACCCTACTGTAATTATAGAAAGTTTTGTTAGATATATGTGCCCTAGAAGCCAGAATTGGCTGACACTTGTAATACACTTCTAGGGGCAAAATTGTAATTTTGACTAAAATCAATAAATGGGTTATTTTCTATCACATATGTGTATTTAGTGTCTGTGATACATCCTTTGAGTTAATGGTAATGATAATTCATATTTTCAAGAGTTGAAAATTTAAGACATGAATAATCATTATTAACTCATAAATTGCTCCTGACCATAGGATCATCACGAGGATGGTGATTGATCCGGAAGGTTGGTGTACAATCGCTTCTCTTTAGTAGATGAGTCTTGAGTCTACGGTGTGGAGACACCGGAGCGAGAGTACAGGTACTCGTTAGAGAACGAGGGCACTGAGCGTGACCACCTCGAGTAGTCATTAGGGAGTCTACCTTCTCGTCAATGACTGACTCGATGCTGCAGTAGTGTGTCTGGTTCTTTGACCTGAGATGCATCGGCAGTTCACCTTGAGGGTGTTATAGTTTGACTACACCATTACTCGGTCTCCTAGCCATATGGAACCCTGAGGTGTATGTTGGCTATGACATGTTCATTGTAGGAACTGGATTGCATCAAGATGGAATCTATCTACCTCGGTGGTAGAGGAGTAGCCCTATGATGATCATGAGAATCAAGTCCAGAAATCCATGGCCATGGTAGAGTGAAATAATAGAAAGAGTTTCTATTTAGATTTTCACATTGGACTCGAATCGAATGATTACATCATATGACAGAGACTAGGGTTTGACGAGTTCACCTTAACCCTAATCTGATCGGGGCTCAAGATAGAAGAACTGAATCACACAGGTAGCTGCACCAAGAGGTTCGCATTCAGCTCTGATGGGTTGCCACCATATACTGCTAGGTGTCACTGGTGGATTTTGGGAGCAATTAGAATGATTTAGATGATCGATCATTCTAGCTGTTCGAATCAGAAGAGTTCTGATCCATCGAAAGGAGTTTCGATGATGTCGATGATAGAGATCATGACATATCCCATTACCATACAGAACTGAACCTAACTGGGTCACACAAACAAGGGTTTGAATCTGGTGATCATCAATTGAACTGATCTAGTTCAATTGATCTGAATGAGATTCAATTAGGTTCAAGGAAATCGTGCTAGCACTCGATTGAACCTAACGTTCTTCTTTTGCTATCATAAATAAGTTGTCCTGTCTGAGCCAAAGGAGTTTGTGCTCAAACAGAGGCCTTCATATGGTCTGACAGGAGGTTGTCCAAGTCAGAAAAGGTTGTCTTATTTGTAAGACATTACCTGCCATTTTTGGTCACCTGCCATTTCTTGTTCTTTGACTTTGGTCAAAAGTCTACCTTTGACTGGTCAAACGTTGACCATTGACACTTTGACTTTTGACCACATGTCATGCACCTATTGGAGAGCTGGTGGGGGCCTGTCCCCCTGCCAGAACCTGGCAAGGAGAAGGGCGCACGCCACCCTAGGCGTGTGCCCAAGTTGGAGGCGCCTAGGAGTCCTTGTTGGACAAGGACTCCATCTCCTTTTTGGATTCCAATTAGAGTTCTTCTAAGAACCAACTTTGACTGGTCTTAGGCACCCTCTAAGGAGGAATCCAGGGGACTCTATTCCCACCAATCAGATTTAGATCTGATTTCACAAAGGGTTGTGATTGGTTGGGAAGAAGAGGAGTTGGATCACAGCTAGTCTATAAATAAGACCCTGTATCCAACTCAGATTGGATGAGATACAGAGATATGATGAGATCATAGTTTCTCCATGCCCCAAGGCTGCCTCTCCCCTCCTTCTCCATGCCATAGTCTCTTCTCCCCTTGCTCTCCACGTCCAAAAGGAGTTTTGGACCTTGGTTGGTGCGATTCAGATCAAAGAAAGGCGATCAAAAACAAGAAGGCTGCGCTGCTGCAAAGGACGACTGCTCATCTTCAAAAGAGTTTTGAAGATCCTCCAGATCAGATCCAGATCTGATTTTTGGAGGTGTGATAGAGAAGAAGAGGATCTCCAGATCCAACCTGAGTGGATACCGGTAGAGGCCAGGCGCTTGCGTGGCTAAGATCCAGAACCTTCCGCTGCAAACAGGATCATCAACAGGGTAATAGGATTACCCAGATCAGGTAAATTAAATTTGATTTAATTTATCTTTTAATTTTATTTTATTAAAATAATAAGAATCAGATCTGAAACATATCAAGATCTGATTGGGATCAAGAGAAAAATTTTTGAAATATATCTCTTGATCTGATCAGATCTGAACGAACCTGGACCGGGAAATCAGGATTTCCCTTCAACTGGTATCAGAGCCATGGTTCTAAATTGTTTAGATCTGATTTTAAATTTATTTTAATTAGAAAATAATTGATTTTAGATGTCACATGAGATGTGATCAGATCTAAAATTCAGAAAAAATTAAAATTAAATGATTTGGATCTAAGATTAGAAGATATGCATGACTAGTTCTAGAATAGAATAGTTCTATAGAATAGTCTTGCATGTTTTTGATTTAATCCGATTAAATCATATTTTAGATCTTTTTATTTACTATTTTCTGATATTATAAGTGTTATAATAACATCTAAAAAATAGCAAATAAAAATTATTTAATTTTTGAATATCATATGAGATATGATTGATGCATGTCTAGACTAGTTGTAGAATAGTTCTACATAATTGTCTAGATTAG
>QRFJ01007741.1:0-70388 GCA_006176705.1 Cocos nucifera
ATGCTATCTAAAGAATTTCTTATGAAAGGACCTCGGAGAAGATCTTTATATAGGAATTAAGGTTATAGAGATACGAACCGAATAGGATGCTTAGGACTTAGATGTACATAGAGGAAGTAAAGAGGTTTAGTATGAAAAACTCTAAGAGGGGTTTAGTACCCTTCAGGTATGGCATTCATCTTTCCAAGAAGATGTGCCCTAGCACACCTGAGGAAATAGAACGCATGAGCAAGATCCCTTATGCTTCTGCAATAGGGAGCCTCATGTATGCCATGCTATGTACACGACCTGATATAGCCCATGCTGTGAGTGTCACAAGCAGATATCAGTCAAATCCAGGTGAAGAACACTGGACTTCTGTGAAATGTATCCTTAAGTACTTAAGAAGAACTAAGGATATGATGTTGGTCTTTGGTAATGGAGAACTCCAAGTCCAGGGATACACAGACTCGAATTTCATGTCCGATGTAGATGATCGAAAGTCGACATCTGAAAGTCTGTTTGTGTGCAATGGTGGTGCTGTCAGTTGAAAAAGTTTCCAAGCAAACAGTGATAGCAGATTCCACCATGGAAGCAGAATATATCGCTGCATCAGAAGGCTGCAAAGGAAGCATTCTGGTATAAAGAAGTTTGCTGCAGAAATTGGAGTGAATGCCATCAGATGCCATTCCTCTATACTGCGACAATAATGGTGCCATAGCCCTTGCTAAGGAGCCAAGGTCTCACCAAAAATCCAAGCACATTGAGCGGCGATACCACCTCATCCGCGATTACCTCGAGAAGGGTTACGTCGAGGTCAAGAGAGTCGACTCCACAGACAATGTGGCAGACCCACTTACAAAGCCGTTGGGCCAGCAAAAGATCGAAGCCCACCTTGAGAAGATGGGACTTAGACTTGTAGCCAATTGGCATTTAGGACAAGTGAAAGATTGTTAGATATATGTGCCCTAGAAGCCAGAATTGGCTGACACTTGTAATACACTTCTAGGGGCAAAATTATAATTTTGACTATAATCAATAAAATGGGTTATTTTCTATCACATATGTGTATTTAGTGTCTGTGATACATCCTTTGAGTTAATGGTAATGATAATTCATATTTTCAAGAGTTGAAAAATTTAAGACATGAATAATTTTCATTATTAACTCATAAAATGCTCCCGACCATAGGATCATCATGAGGATGGTGATTGATCCAGAAGGTTGGTGTACAATCACTTCTCTCATTAGTAGATGAGTCTTGAGTCTATGGTGTGGAGACACCGGAGCGAGAGTACAGATACTCGTTAGAGAATGAGGGCACTGAGCGTGACCACCTCGAGTAGTCATTAGGAAGTCTACCTTCTCGTCAATGACTGACTCGATGCTGCAGTGGTGTGTCTGGTTCTTTGACCTGAGGTGCATCGGCAGTTCACCTTGAGGGTGTTATAGTTTGACTACACCATTAACTCGGTCTCCTAGCCATTTGAAAATCCTGAGGTGTATGTTGGCTATAGCATGTTCATTGTAGGAACTTGGATTGGCATCAAGATGGAATCTATCTACCTCGGTGGTAGAGGAGCAGCCCTATGATGATCATGAGAATCAAGTCCAGAAGCCCATGGCCATGGCAGAGAGTGAAATAATAGAAAGAGTTTCTATTTAGGTTTTCACATCGAACTTGAATCGAATGATTACATCATATGACAGAAACTAGGGTTTGACGAGTTCACCTTAACCCTAATCTGATCGGAGGCTCAAGATAGAAGAACTTAATCACACAAGTAGCTTACACCAAGAGGTTCTTTTTCAGCTCTGATGGGTTGCCACCATATACTGCTAGGTGTCACTGGTGGATTTTGGGAGCAATTAGAATGATTTAGATGATCGATCATTCTAGCTTGTTCGAATCAGAAGAGTTCTGATCCATCGAAAGGAGTTTCGATGATGTCGATGATAGAGATCATGACATATCCCATTACCATACAGAACTGAACCTAACTGGGTCACACAAACAAGGGTTTGAATCTGGTGATATCATCAATTGAACTGAATCCAGTTCAATTGATCTGAATGAGATTCAATTAGGTTCAAGAAAATCGTGCTAGCACTCGATTGAACCTAACGTTCTTCTTTTTCTATCATAAATAGTTATCCTCGACTGAGCCAAATATAAGTTTGTGCTCACTCAGAGGCCTTCATTTGGTCTGACTGGAGGTTGTTCCAAGGTCAGAAAAAGGTTGTCTTAATTTGTATGACATTACCTACCAAATTTGAGATAACACCTGCCATTTTCCATCACCTGCTAATTCTTATCCTTTGACTTTGGTCAAACATTGACCTTTGACCCTTGGACATCTGCCCATGTGTCCTGCACCCATAGGAGAGACTTATTGACCAAGTCCACCTACCGTTTGGCAGGAAGATAGAGGGTGCATGCCTAGGATGGCATGCACCCCATGTGGATAAACACTAGAGTCCCATACGGATGGGACTCCAGGTTGCTTCTTTGATTCAAACTAGGTGATCCTTACCTATAGACTTTGACCAGTCTAAGGTGCCATCTAAGGATGAATCTATGGGGCTCTCATCTGATTGGATCAGGTGATGTTATCCCATCAATCAAATTTAGATCTGATTATGCAAAGCAATGCGATTGGTTGGGATGATGCAGCGCTGCATGGCGCAGTAGGGTCTCTGAATAAACCCTATCTACGCCCAACCTTAAGAAGAGTTCCTCTTAGCCCACACCCCAAGGCTGCCCCTCTCCCTCCTCCATGCCATCTTCTGACCCTCTCTCTCCTCTCCACACCCAAGAAAATTGGGCTTCAGTTTGGTGCGATCCAAGCAAGAAAGGACTGACGAGAAAGGAAGAAGGCAGCACTGCTGCAGAGACGACTGTTGATCTTTAGAAGGTGTTTTGAAGATCCTCCAAATTAGATCCAGATCTAATTTTTAGAAAAAATAAAGAGAAAGAGAAGATCTCTAGATCCAGTCCGAATGGATACCGATAGAGGCCAAGCGCTTGCGTAGCTAGATCCAAAACCTCAAGCAATCAGCATGATCATTAAAGGATAATCGGATTACCCAAAATAGGATAACATTAATTCAGATTTAATTTAATTTAATTTTTTTATTTATCAGATCATAAAATTAGATCTAAAAAATGTCAGATCTGATTTAGATCTAAGAGAAAATTTTTGAAACATGCCTCTCGATCCAATCAGATTTGAATGAACCTAATCCAAAAAATCTGATTTTCTCCTTTAACATTATCTATAAGGGGTGCATGCCTAAGATGGCGTGTGTTAGATGTATGTCCTAGAAGCCAGATTGGCTGTCACTTGTAATTCACTTTTTAGAATAATTTTATAATTTTGACTATAAATTAATAAATAGATTATATTCTATCATGGTGTGTATTTAAAAGTGTCTGTAATACATCCTTTGAGTTAATGGTAATAATAATTCATATTTTCAAGAGTTCAAAATTTAAGATATGAATTTTCATAATTAACTCATAAACTGCTCCCGACCGTAGGATCATCATGAGGATGATGATCGATCCAGAAGGTTGTGTATGATCGCTTTCTTAGGATAGACATGTCTTGAGTCTATGGTGTGGAGACACCAGAGTGAGAGTATTGGTACTCATTAAAGAACGAGGGCACTGAGAGTGACCACCTTGAGTAGTCACAAGAAAGTCGACCTTCTTGTCGATGACTGACTCGATGTTGTAGTGGTATGTTCAGTTCTTTAATCTGAGGTGCATCGATAGTTCATCTTGAGGGTGTTATAGTTTAACTATACCATAACTCAGTCTCCTAGCCATTTGGAACTCTGAGGTGTATGTTGGCTATAGCATGTTCATTATAGAAATTGGATTGCACCAATAAGGGATCTATCACCTCGGTAGATGAGAAGTAGCCCTATGATGATCAGGAGATCGAGTCCTTAAGCCCATGGCCATGGCAAAGTGAAGATGATAGAAAAAGTTTCTAGTAGAATTTCACATTGGACTTGAATCGAATGATTAATTCATATGATGGAGATTGGGTTTGACGAGTTCACCTTAACCCTAATCCTATCGGAGCTCAAGATAGAAGAACCCAATTACACAAGTAACTGTACTGAAAGATTCACTTTTAGTTCTAATGGGTTGCCACCATATACTGTTGGGTGTCACTGGTAGATTTTGAAAGCAATTAGGATGATTTTGATGATCAATCATTCTAATTGTATGAATCAAAAAAGTTCTAGTCCATCGAAAGATGTTTCGGTGATGTCGATGATGAAGATCGCACTATATCTCATTACCATACAAAATTAAACTTAACTAGGTCACACAAATAAGGATTTGGGTCTGGATGTCATCAATTGAGCTAAACCAGTTTGATTGATTTGGATTAGATCAATCAGGTTCAAGGTAATCGTGCTAGCATATGACTGAGCCTAACTTTCTCCTTCTAAAATCTTTCTGATTCATTGCAATCGAGTCAAATTTGATTTGACCCATCCTTTTATTCTGAATAAATTTATTTTCATCTGACCAAAATAAGTCAAGCTTAGATTAATTATAGAAATTAAATCCATTCATAGTCAAATTGGACTAGGGTCAAAAGTTGACCTATTTGAGAGAATTGAAGATTACCTGATCAGATGCTTTTAGAAAATTTATTAGAAATTATTTTAATTTAATTTTTGGTTATGTGATAGAATATGAGTTATGCATTGGGTGTACCAAATTTCATAATTTTTGGAGGTGTCTAGACTGAGTTATGATAGAGTTTGATTTGGATCAAACTCTTGAGGGAAGAGTCCTAAGCATAGTGGACTCTTCATTATCTACTCATGCCGACACCTTTTTGAATCATTTTTGGAAAAGCAAATAGATGAAATCTGGTGGTTTTTTATAGAGAATAAATCCTATAATCCTAATGATAAAATAAATGAGTTATTATGGTCAAAAGGGACTTTAAGTAGGCATTGGACATAAAAGCCTTTCTCACATAAAAGCGCATTCAACGCAAGAAATAATTTTCTACACCCAAAGTCTACCATCCCTGATATCCCACACTCCCTCTATCCTCTCTCTTCTTCTCTTCTACAAGCCTAAAATATTAGGCATAAATCTAAGAAGAATGTCCAAGGTTTTTGGCATAATATTCAAGATCTACGCGATGGAGTTCGTGTAACGGATGAACTGCTTTCAGAAATAGTTTTGAAGGTTCTTTGGATTAGATCCAAATCTAATTTTTGAAGAAAAAATTTATGAGGAGAAGATATTCAGATCTTGCCTGAGTGGACACTAGCAGAGGTCAGGTGCGTGCGTGGCTCCTTCTAGAACCTCGAAAATCAACAGGATCATTGCAGGATAATTAGATTATCCAATCAAGTACTTTAAATTAAATTTAATTTAATTTTAATTTTTTTAATTTTTAATATTAGATCATTATGATTAGATCTAAGAACTCTTAGATCTAATCAGATTATTTAGAAATTTTTAGAAAAATCTTCCTCAAATCTGCACGATCCTATGGCGGAAAATAGTATTTTTTCTTCAATTGGTATCAAAGCCAGATTAGCAGTTCTTCAGATCTACCTTAGATCTGATTTTATTTTTATTTATGATCTAATATTAAAAGATTTCAAATATCATATTAGATGTAATTAGATTTGAAATCAAAAAATTAAAAATTAAATAATTTAGATCTAATATGTATGAGATACATGACTAGACTAGATATAGAATAGCTCTATGTGTAGTCTAGTATGATCATGTATTTAATTTGATTAAATATAATTTTAAATCTATTTAATTTTTATTTTTTTAATGTTATAATTATTATAATCAGATCTAAAAATAAAAAATAAAATTTTTAATTTTTTATTTATTCATATGAGATATAAAAGATGCATGCTTAGACTAATCATAGAATAGTTCTATAAGATATCTAGAATAGTTTTAATTTTGATATGATCAAATTTAAAATTTTATTTTTTATATTTAACATATGATATTTTAGATCTGAAAGTATGCATATTGATGATACATGAGATGTGTGCATGACATATATTAGTTAGATCTTTTTATATATGATATATGATCTAACTAGTTTTATAGTAAAAAATTATATTTTTGATTAAGAAGTTCCCCATGGTCGTCCGATCATAAGAACAAAGTAGGATTTAAAGACCCTCTCCTTTCATTCGATGGGACATTCTTATGGCATGTAGGGGTGCTACACGTTCATCCTTAATCAGAAATTAGAACCTATTTTTCTACAAAATTCTAGATCCTAAAATCCTAGGATTTCTATTACATATTTTATTCATGAACCCAAAATTTAATTAAAAATTAATATTATAAAATTAATTAGATCTAAAATTATAAATTTTTAGATCTAAGATATATTCATAAAATTGAGTTCGAGCTTGGATAGCTTAATTAGGTCTAGCGGTTGATCAAACCAAATCAAGAGTTAGTTAGGTGGGATCAAAGGAAGCTTAGATTTGACCAACCTAATAGAATTAAGTTTAGATCAAAATCGAATCACATTGAGATGTGACTCGATCAAATCAAGACCTAATTTGGCTTCGCTATTTGAGCCTGGATTGTAGGCTAACCTAATTAATTTTAATTCGATAATTTGGTATCTAAGGTAAGTTTGGTGGATACGATCGACTATTTTTTAATTGGGAGCTACTCAACTTGAATGCATTCTTGTTGAGTTAATGGCATATCCCTTCCACCAGTCTCACTTACCTAGCCATTTGTGTTGATCCAGTTTTGATTTGAGGTGGCTAACAATTCGAGCCAACCCATGCTACTAGGTTAGTCATAATTGTTATGACTAAGTCAAGTCAAGTTTAAAGAGACCTAAATTAAATCTCCCTAAAAAAATATTAAGTCCAAGATCTTCCATCATTGTAGATGTGTGGGCCCTTCTCAGGGTTGATTGTTCTTAGCTGGATACAGTGGTTCAGTTGCATCAGAAAGATGCAACCATGTCTATTAGGCATTGGATGCTATGGGTTGGAGGATGGGTTGGGCTCAATGTTCCAGATATGGTGAGGACCCAATCAGGAATCTAATCGATGCAAATGGTGGGTTTGACTTAACTAAGGAGTGGATCAATATTATAGATACGATGAGATTCATGAATTAGAGACCAAGTTAGGGTGCACCATGATTAAAGAATCATTGGACAAGAGTTGTCCACTCATCGGTTGACCCATCACCAATAACTGTTAGATGAGGTGGTGAGTCAGTTGGTGGAACCGCACCATCCACTAGAAATCTATAATCATAGAGATTTTTGCATCTCTACCAAGAAAGTATAGGGATTCGAGTAAATAGTAGGAGCCTAATTTATTTAAAAATAAAATTTTTAAATAAATTATTTAAGTCTAATTATAAAATCTAACTAGAAAATTTAACTCTCTATAGAAAATATCTATGTCCAATCCACTAGCCCGTATCCTGGACACCCATAGACTGATCGGATGCAACTACAAGGATTGGCTTCAGAACTTCAAAATTATTTTGGGTTCCAAGAAGTTGACTTATGTGTTAGAACAGGATCCTCCCACCTTACCAGTCCATCCATCCACTGATCAGAAAGTGTCTCTCGAGAAGTGGATGGATGAAGATAACAAAGCCAGGTATTACATGTTGGGCTCGATGTCTAATGAGTTACAATGCCGACATGAAGATATTAAGACTAGTTGTCAAATATTGGCTTACCTGCAAGAGTTGTTTGGTGAACAGAGTCACGCGGCCAAATATCAAGTCACTAAAATACTTTTTAAAGCTCAAATACGTGATGGATAGTCAGTCCAAGATCATTATCTAATGATGATTTAGGACTTAGAAGAGCTTGAGAAGCTCAAGTTAGATCAGGATCTACAGACTGACATAATTTTGCAGTCCTTGACTAATGCGTATGGGCAGTTTATCATAAACTATCATATGCATAAACTTCAGAATACCTTGGCTAAGCTGATGAATATGCTGGTTATCATGGAGCTTTCAATAAAAAGTTCTAAAGGCTCAGTACTTACTGTGGAGTGGACTTATTTTAAGAGAAAGTCTTTTGGAAAGAAGAAGAAGTCTATGAAGAAGTAGAAGGTGAATGGTGGAAAGAAGAAGAAGGCAGAGCCGAAGAAAAAGGACACTGACAAAGAAAAATATTTTTATTGCAACATTGACGATCTTTAGAAGCGGAACTGCCAACTTTACCTGGCCAGCCTAAAGAATAAGGAGGCAAGTCCTTCTGAAGGTATGCTCGTTATAGAATCTAATCTTACAATTTCTTCTACATCCAGTTGGATGCTTGACTCTGGTTTTAGTGCTCACTTATGCACTTCTTTGCAGGGTCTTGAGGATAGCAGGAGGCTTAAGGATGGTGAAATGATCCTACGCATCAGGAATGGAGCAAAAATTGCTGCTGTGGTCGTAGAAACCTACCCTCTGTGATTACCATCAAGATTAGACTTAGAACTTAGGGACTATTTTTATATGCTTGCAGCAAGCAAGAATTTGATTTCTGTTTTATGTTTAGCACAGAAAGGCTATGTAATTAGTTTTCTTAAGGACCATTGTAATATTTTTTATAAAAGAAACAAAATTGTAAGTGGTTTCCTTATAAATGGTCTCTATCAGTTACATATTGATGTTTCTATTTTTAATATTGAGCAAAATGTGAATGCCAAAGGATCAAAGTGACCTAGGGATAGTCTAAATAATAGGTATCTTTGGCACCTTAGACTAGGTCATATAGCTGAAGATAGGATTAACAAATTAGAAAAATTTGGACTATTGAGTCTATTGACTTCTGAGTCATATCCGATTTATGAATCATGTCTTCATGGCAAAATGACCAAGCTTTCTTTTGTGGGACATGGGGAAAGGGCCACAGACCTGCTTTTTCTAGTACATACTGATGTATGCGGTCTATTTGATATGCCAACTAGGAGCAATTACATCTACTTCATCATCTTTACCGATGATTTATCTCATTACGGATATGTGTATTTGATGTGACACAAGTCTGAAGCTTTTAAAAAGTTCAAAAAATTCAGACTCGAAGTAGAAAAATAAATAGAAAAACTCATTAAGATTCTTCGATCAGATCGAGGAGGTGAATATCTTAGTCAGAAATTCCTAGATTATCTTAAGGACAATGGCATAGTCTCATAATGGACTCCATTTAGAATGCCTTAACTCAAAGGAGTTTCAGAATGAAGAAACTGGATCCTATTAGATATGGTTCGGTCCATGATGAGCTTCACGGATCTTTTTGAGTTTCTTTGGGGACATAGTCTATTGACCGCTATATATCTATTGAATAGGATTCCATCTAAAATCATTCCTACCACACCATATGAGATATGGCATGGTAAGAAATCAAGTCTGAGTTATCTCAGAATTTAGGGTTATCCGACCCATGTCAAGAGATAATAGGCAGACAAATTAGACTCTAGGTCCTTTAGAGCTTGATTTATTAGATATCCTAAAAAGTCATTAGGATATTTTTTCTATCTTCTAGAAGATCATAACGTGATTGCGAGTCGACACGCCATCTTTCTTGAAAAATAGTTTATTCAAGATGATGGCACCGAAAGATAGATTAGGCTCGAGGAAAAAGTCTTCCAAGAGTTATGAGACAAGGAACCTATGGAACCTAATCAGATTGAGCCAGTCTAATCACTACCTCATCCACCTCGTAGATTAGAAAGAATTTTTTATCCCCCTGAAAGGTACTTAGGTACTATTTCAAAGGACGTAGAGAAAATGTTGCTCATAGAAAAATGGGTTCATGGTGATAATCCCAAAACTTATGATGAAGCGATATCAGATATCGACCCCAAAAAATGGTTGGAGGCAATGAAGTCAAAGATTGACTCAATATGCTCGAACCAAGTCTGGACCTTGGTAGATCCACCTGAAGGTATAGTTGGGTGTAAATGGGTCTTCAAGAAAAAGATAGGTGCTGATGGAAATGTAGAGACATTCAAAGCAAGGCTCGTAGCAAAAGGATATAGTCAGCATGAAGGCATTGACTATCAGGATACTTTTTCACCAGTAGTCATGCTCAAATCCATCCATACATTGCTTGTTGTTGCAGCCTAGTTTGATTATGAAATATGACAGACAGACATAAAAATGGCATTCTTAAATAGATACCTTAAGGAGGATATCTATATGGAATAGCCATTGGGTTTGACATCCAGTGATACTGATCACAAGGTCTACAAGCTACAAAGGTCCATATATGGACTTAAGCAAGCATCTCGAAGCTGGAATGCTCATTTCAATGATATGATCAAATCATTTGGATTCATCAAGAACGAGGAGCCCTATGTTTTCAAAAAGGTTAGTGAGAGCGTTGTTGTCTTTCTCGTACTGTATGTGAATGACATCCTCCTAATTAGAAATGATATTCCCATATTAACTACAGTCAAAATATGGTTGTCTAAAGAATTCTCCATGAAAGACCTAGGAGAGGCATTCTTTATTCTAGAAATTAAGATCTATAGAGATAGACCAAATAGGATGCTAGGTCTCTCACAGAAAATGTATATAGAGGAGGTGCTAAAGAGGTTTAGCATGAAAAACTCCAAGAGGGGATTGGTGCCTTTCAGACATGGCATTCATCTCTCCAAGAAGATAAGTCCCAGCACACTTGAGGAGATTGAATGCATGATCAAGATCCCTTATGCTTCAACAATAGGAAGCCTCATGTATGCCATGCTATGTACATTACCAGATATTGCCCATGCTATGAGTATCATGAGCAGGTATCAGTCAAATCTAGATGAAGAGCACTGGACTTCTATGAAATGTATCCTTAAGTACTTAAGAAGGACTAAGGATATGTTTCTAGTCTTTGATAATGGAGAACTCCAGGTCTAGGGGTATACAGACTCAGATTTTATGTCTTATATAGATGATCGAAAGTCAACATCTGAAAGTCTGTTTGTGTGTAATGGTGGTGCTGTCAGTTGAAAGAGTTCCAAGAAGACTGTGATAGCAGATTCCACCATGGAAGTAGAGTACATCGCTGCATCGAAAGCTACAAAGAAGGCATTCTAGTACAAGAAGTTTATCATAGAGCTTGGAGTGATGACATCCCTCTGTACTACGATAATAATGGCACCATAGCCCTAGCTAAGGAGCCGAGGTCTCACTAGAAATCTAAGCACATTAAGCGGCAATACCACTTCATCCATGATTATCTTGAGAAGGAATACGTCGAGCTCAAGAGAGTTGACACTATAGATAATGCAGCTGACCTGCTGACAAAGCAATTGAGCCTTAAGAAGATCGAAGTCCACCTTCAGAAGATGGGACTTAGATTTATAGCCAATTGGCTTTAAGTCAAGCGGGAGTTTATTAGATGTATGCCCTAGAAGCCAGATTGGTTGTCACTTGTAATTCACTTCTGAGGGTAATTTTATAATTTTGACTATAAATTAATAAATGGATTATCTTCTATCAGAGTGTGTATTTACAAGTGTGTGTGATACATCCTTTGAGTTAATGGTAATGACAATTCATATTTTCAAGAGTTAAAAATTTAAGACATGAATTTTCATAATTAACCCATAAACTACTTTCGATTGTAGGATCATCACAAGAATGGTGATCGATCTAGAAGGTAGGTGTATGATCGCTTTCTTAAGATAGACATGTCTTAAGTCTATGGTGTGGATACATTAGAGCGAGAGTATAAATACTCATTAGAGAACAAAGGCACTGAGCGTAACCACCTCGAGTAGTCATAAGGAAGTCTACCTTTTCATCGATGACTGACTCGATGCTACAGCGGTGCATCTGATTTTTTGACCTAAGGTGCATCGATAGTTCACCTTGAGGGTGTTATAGTTTGACTACACCATAACTCAATCCCTAGCCATTCGAAATTCTGAGGTGTATGTTGGCTATAGCATGTTCATTGTAGAAATTGGATTGCACCAATAGGAGATCTATCACCTCGATAGATGAGGAGTAGCCCTATGATAATCATGAGATTAAATTCATAAGCCCATGGCCATGGCAAAGTGAAGATGATAGAAAGAATTTCTATTAGGATTTCATATTGTACTCGAATCGAATGATTAATTCATATGGCAAATATTGGGTTTGACGAGTTCACCTTAACCCTAATCCTATCGGGGCTCAAGATAGAAGAACCCAATTATATAGGTAACTATACCAAGAAGTTTGCTTTTAGTTTTGATGGGTTGCCACCATATACTGCTAGGTGTCACTGGTGAATTTTTGAAGCAATTAGGATGATTTTGATGATCAATCATTCTAATTGTATGAATCAGAAAAGTTTTGGTCCATCAAAAGGTGTTTCGATGATGTCGATGTTGGAGATCACGACATATCTCATTACCATACAAAATTGAATCTAACTGGATCACACAAACAAGAGTTTGGATTTGGATGTCATCAATTGAGCTAAGCTAGTTTGATTGATTTGAATTAGATCCAATCAGGTTCAAGGTAACTGTGCTAGCACATGATTGAGCCTAACTTTCTCCTTCTAAAATCTTTCTGATTTATCACAACTGAGTCAAATTTGATTTGACTCATTATTGTATTTTGAATGGGTTTGTTTTCATCTAACTAGAATAAGTCTAGATCAGATTAGTTATAGAAATTAAATCCATTCATAGTCAAATTGGACTAGGGTCAAAAGTTGACCTGTTTGAGAAAATTAAGGGTTACCTGATCAGATACTTCTAGAAAATTTTATAAAAATTATTTTAGTCTATTTTTTGGATATGTGATAGAGAACGAGATATGCATTGGGTGTACTAAATTTTATGATTTTTGGAGATGTCTAGACTTAGTTATGAAAGAGTTTGATTTGGATTAAACTCTTGAGGGAAGAGTCCTAGGCGCAGTGGACTCTTCCTTATCTACTCATGCCAAAATCTTTTTGAATCATTTTTGGTGAAAAAAATAGTTGAAATCTGGTGGTTTTTTATGGATAATAAGTTCTAGAGTCCTAATGATAAAATAAATAAATTATTTTGATCAAAAGGGACTCTAAGTAGGCATTGGACATAAAATCCTTTCTCACGTAAAAGTGCATTCAATGCAAGAAATAATTTTCCATGTCCAAAGTCTACCATCCCTGATATCCCACACCCCCTCTATCCTCTCTCTTCTTCTCTTCTACGAGTCTAAAAAGTTAGGCACAAATCTAAGAAGGTCCTCGGTTTTTGGCATAATATTCAGGATCTATGCAATGGTGTTCGTGTGATGGATGGGCTGCCTTCAGAAATAGTTTTAAAGGTTCTTTGGATCAAATCTAGATCTAATTATTGGAGAAAAAATTCACAAGGAGAAGATGTTTAGATCCTATCTAAGTGGATATCGTTAGAGGTTAGGCACGTGCATGGCTCCTTCCAGAACCTTAGAAATCAACAGGATCATTACAGGATAATTAGATTATCCAATCACATACTTTAAATTTAATTTAATTTAATTTTAATTTTTTAATTTTTAATATCAGACCACTATGATTAGATCTGAGAACTCTTAGATCTTATCAGATCACTTAAAAATTTTTAGAAAAATCTTCCTCATATCTGATCAGATCTACACGATCCTATGGTGAAAACTAGTGTTTTTCCTTCAGTGTGCATCCTCTCTCTTACCTCTTTTAGTAGGGGGATAAGTGCCCTAGGTGCTCTCCTATAGGTGCATGACATATGGCCCTATGTCTTGGTGTTCAAGGTCAACTATTGACCAATGTCCAAAATAAGAATTAGTAGGTGACAGGAATTGGTAGGTGTTATTTTAAATCCATCTAATGAATTAAGATAATCTTTTTCTGATCTGGACAAGCTCCAGTTAGACTAAGACAAGGTTCCTAAGTGAGTCCAAATAAATTTGGCTCAGCCGAGATGAACCAAAATGATTACAAAAAGAAGAATGTTGGGTTCAATCGTGTGCTAGCATGATTTCTTTGAACCTAATTGGTTCTAATCTAAATCAACTGAACTGAATTAGTCCAACTGATGACATCTAGATCCAAACCCTTATTTGTGTGATCTAGTTAGGTTCAGCTCCGTATGGTTATGAGATATGTCACGATCTCTATCATCGACATCATCAAAATACCTTTTGATGGACCAGAACTTTTTTGATTCATATAATTAGAATGATCATATAAATCATTCAAATTGCTTCCAAAATCCACCAATGACACCTAGTAGTATATGGTGGAAATCTTTCAGAACCGAAAGTGAACCTCTCAATGCAGCTACCTATGTGATTGGATTCTTCTATCTTGAGCCATGACAAGATTAGGGTTAAGGTGAACTCGTCAAACCCAATATCCATCATATGAATTAATCATTCGATTCGAGTCCAATGTAAAACTCTAATAGAAACTCTTTCTATCATCTTCACTCTACCATGGCCATGGGCTTATAGACTCAATCTCATGATTATCATAGAGCTACTCCTCATCTACCAAGATAGATAGATCCCCTATTAGTGCAATCCAATTCCTATAATGAACATGTTATAGCCAACATACACCTCAGGATTTTGAATAGCTAGGAGAATGAGTCTTGCTGTAGTCAAACTATAACACCTTCAAGATGAACTATCAATGCACCTCAAGTCAAGGAACGAGACACACCACTGCAGCATCGAGTCAGTCATCGACGAGAAGATAGACTTTCTTATGATTGCTCGAGATGGTCACGCTCAGTGCCCTTGTTCTCTAATGAGTATCTATACTCTCACTCTAGTGTCTCCACATCGTAGACTCAAGATACATCTATCCTAAGAAAGCGATCGTACACCAACCTTTTAGATCAATCACCATCCTTATGATGATCCTATGGTCAGGAGCTGTTATGAGTTAATTATGAAAATTCTTGTCACAAATTTTCAACTCTTGAAAATATAAATTGTCATTACCATTAACTCAAAGGATATATCATAGACACTTTAAATATACACTATGATAGAAAATAATTCTTTTATTAATTTATAGTTAAAATAATAAAATAATCCTTAGAAGTGTATTACAAATGTTTAGCCAATCTAGCTACTAGGGCACACATCTAACAAACTCCCACTTAACCTAAAGCCAATTGACTATAAATCTAAGTTCCATCTTCTTAAGGTGGGCTTCGATCTTCTGCTGGCTCAATAGTTTTATCAACGGGTTAGCCACATTGCCTACAGTGTTGGCTCTCTTGACCTCAATGTATTCCTTCTTGAGATAATCATGGATGAGGTGGTATCTCTGCTCGATGTGCTTGGATTTCTAGTGAGATCTCGGCTCCTTAGCTAAGGCTATGACACCATTGTTGTCATAGTACAGAGGGATGGCATCTGATGGCATCACTCCGAGCTCTATGGTGAACTTCTTGTACCAAAATACCTCCTTTGCAGCCTTTGATGCAGCGATGTACTCTGCTTCCATGGTGGAGTCTGCTATCACCATCTGCTTGGAACTCTTCCAACTGATAGCTCCACCATTACAAATAAATAGACTTTCAGATGTCGACTTTCGATCATCTATGTCGGACATGAAATCCGAGTCTACATATCCCTGGACTTGGAGTTCTTCATTACCAAATACAAGAAACATATCCTTAGTCCTTCACAAGTATTTAAGGATACATTTTACAGAAGTCCAGTGCTCTTCACCTTGATTTAACTGATACCTACTCGTGACACTCACAGCATGCGCAATATCAGGTCGTGTACATAGCATGGCATATATGAGGCTCCCTATTGCTGAAGCATAAGAGATCTTGCTCATGCGTTCAATCTCCTCAGGTATGCTAGGGCACATCTTCTTGGAGAGATGGATGCCATGTCTAAAGGGTACTAAACTCCTCTTGGAGTTTTTCATGCTAAACCTCTTCAACACCTTCTCAATGTACATTTTTTATGAGAGATCCAGCATCCTATTCGGTCTATCTCTATAGACCTTAATTCTTAGAATAAAGGATGCCACTCCTAGATCTTTCATAAAGAACTCCTTAGACAACCACATTTTGACTGTAGTCAATATAGGAATATCATTCCTAATTAGAAGGATGTCATCCATGTACAGTACGAGAAAGATAACAATGCTCCCACTGATCTTTTTAAAAATATAGGGCTCCTCCTCATTCTTGATGAATCCAAACGATTTGATTACATCATTGAAATGAATATTCCAGCTTCGAGATGCTTGCTTAAGTCCATATATAAATCTTTACAGCTTGCATACTTTATAATCATTATCACTGGATGTGAATCCTAATGGTTGTTCCATATAGATATCTTCCTCAAGAAATCCATTTAAGAATACCATTTTTATGTCCATTTGCCATATTTCGTAATCGAAATAAGCTACAACAGCAAGCAATATATGGATGGATTTGAGCATGGCTACTGGCGAAAAAGTATTCTGATATTCAATGCCTTCATGCTGACTATACCCTTTCGCTACGAGCCTTACTTTGAATGTCTCTACATTCCCATCGCTATCTTTTTCTTGAAGATCCATTTACACCCAATAGGTACTATACCTTCAGATGGATCTACCAAGGTTCAAACTTGGTTCGAACGTATTGAGTCAATTTCTGACCTCATTGCCTCTAACCATTTCTCGAAGTCGATATCTGATATCGCCTTGTTATAAGTTTTGGGATCATCACCATGAACCCCATTTCCTATGAGGATCATTTTTTCTACATCTTCTAATATAGTACCTAAGTACCTTTCAGGAGGACAAAAAATTCTACTTGATCCATGAGGTGGAGGAGGTAGTGTCTGCATTGGCTCAATCTGATTGGGTTCCATAGGTTCGTTAGCTCATTTTTCATCGGAGACTCTCTCCTCGAGTCTAATCTGCCTTTCGATGCCACCATCTTGAATAAACTATTTTTCAAGGAAGATGGCTTGTGACTCACAATCATATTATGATCTTTCAGAAGATAGAAATAATATCCTAATAACTCTTTAGAAAATCCAATACATCGAGCTCTAAAGGACCTAGAATCTAATTTGTCCACCTATTGTCTTTTGACATGGATCGGACAATCCCAAATTCTAAGATGACTCAGACTAGATTTTTTGTCATCCTATATCTCATACAGTATGGTTGGAACAGTCTTAGAGGAAATCCTATTCAGTAAATATATAATGGTCATTAGACTATGTCCCTAAAGAAACTCAGGAAGGTCCATGAAACTCATCATGGATCAGACCATATCTAATAGGGTCTGATTTCTCCATTCTGAAATCTCGTTGCATTGAGGCATTTCAGGTGGAGTGTATTGAAAGACTATGCCATTGTCCTTAAGATAGTCTAGGAATTCGCAGCTAAGGTATTCGCCTCCTCGATTTGATCGAAGAACCTTAATGAGTTTTTCTATTTATTTTTCTACTTCGACTCTGAATTTTTTGAACTTTTTAAAAGCTTTTCAGACTTATGTCACATCAAATACACATATCCATATCGAGATAAATCATCGATAAAGATGATGAAGTAGACATAATTATCTCTGGCCGACATATCAAATAGCCCGCATATATCTAAATGTACTAAGGCAAGTAGGTCTGTGGCCCTTTCTCCATGTCCTACAAAAGAGAGCTTGGTCATTTTGCCATGAAGACATGATTCATAAATCGGATATGACTCGAAAGTCAATGGACTCAATAGCCCAAATTTTTCTAATTTGTTTATCCTATCTTCAAGCTATATGACCTAGCCTAAGGTGCCAAAGATACCTATCATTTAGACTATCCCTAGATCGCTTTGATTCTATGGCATTCACGTTTTGCTTGATATTCAAAATAGAAATATCAATATGTAACTGATAGAGACAATTTATAAGAAAATTACTTGCAATTTTATTTCTTTTATAAAGAATATTATAATGGTCCTTAAGAAAACTAATTACATAACCTTCTTATGCTAAACATGAAATAGAAATCAAATTCCTGCTTGTTGCAGGCACATAAAAATAGTTCCTAAGAACTAAATCTAATCCTGACAATAATCATAGAAGATAGGTTTCCACGACCATAATAGCAACTATTGCTCCATTTTCAATGCATAGGATCATCTCACCATCCCTCAGCCTCCTGCTATCTTCAAGATCTTGCATAGAAGTGCACAAGTGAGCACTAGAACCTGAGTCAAACACCTAATTAGATGTAGAAGAGATCATGAGATTAGATTCTATAACGAGCATACCTTCAGAAGGACCTACCTCCTTCTTTTTCTTCAGTCTAGCTAGGTACAAAGGATAGTTCTGCTTCTAATGATCGTCAATATTGCAAGAAAAATATTTTTCTTTATCAGCAACCTTTTTCTTTGGCTCTACCTTCTTCTTCTTCCCACCATCTACCTTCTGCTTCTTCACGGACTTCTTCTTCTTTTCAAAAGATTTTCTTTTGAAAGAAGTCTGCTTCACAGTAAGTATTGAGCCTTTAGAATCTTTCATAGAAAGCTCAGCGTAACCAGCATGTTCATGAGCTCAGCCAAGGTATTTTAAAATTTATGCATATGGTAGTTCGTGATGAACTATCCATACGTATCAGTCAAGGACTACAAAATTATATCAATCTATAGATCCTAATCTAACTTGACACCGAGCTTCTCAAGCTCTTCTATGTTCTTGATCATCATCAGACAATGATCTTGGATCGACTGCCCATCATGCATCTGAGCCTTAAACAGTCTCTTAGTGACTTGATATTTGGCTGCGATTCTGTTCACCAAACAACTCTTGTAGGTGAGCCAACATTTGATGGCTAGTCTTAATGTCATCATGTTGGTGCTGGAGCTCATTAGACATCGAGCCCAACATGTAATACCTAACTTTATTATCTTCATTCATCCACTTCTTGAAAGACGCTCTCTGATCAGTGGATGGACAGACTGGTAAGATGGAAGGATCATATTCTAACACATAAGTCAAATTCTCGAAACCCAAAATAATTTTAAAGTTTCAGAGTCAATTCTTGTAGTTGGGTCCGATTAGTCTATAGGTGTTAAGGATACGGGCTAATGGATTAGACACAGACATCTTTCTATAGAGAGTCAAAGTTTCTAGTTAGATTTTATAAGACTTAATCAATTTATTTAAGAGTTTCATTTTTAAACAAATTAGGCTCCCACTATTCTTTTGGATCCCTATACTTTCTTGACAGAGATGCAAAAATCTCTATAATTATTGATTTCTTGTAGGTGGTGCAATCCCACCAACTGGCTCATCACCTTACCTAATAGTTATTGATGATGGGTCAATCGATGAATGGACAACTCTTGTCTAATGATTTTCTAATCATTGTGCACCCAAACCTGATCTCTAATTCATGAATCTCACCATGTCCAAAATATTGATTCACTCCTTAGTTATGTCAGACCCTCCATTTGCATGAATTAGATTTCTAATTGGGTCCCTCACCGTATCTAAAATATTGAGTCCAATCCATCCTCCAATCCATAGCATCCAATGCCTAATAGATATGGTTACGTCTTTTCAGTGCAACTAAACCACTGTATCCAGTCGAGAACAATCAACCCTAGGAAGAGCCCGTGCATCTACAATGGTTGAAGACCTTAGACTTAATATTTTCTTAGAAAGATTTAATTTAGGTCTCTTAAAACTTGACTTGACTTAGTCATAACAATTATGACTGTTGCTCCTGGATCTCTTGGCTTGACGTCAGCCGACGAGGATGGAGGAGCTCGACCACCGAGGAATATGAGGTCGAGGATGAACTTTCACTGAAGCTTCGCCCATTCACCTATAATAAAGTCCCCACCAGAGTGCTCTCCGATAAAGACCCTCCGATGCTCAAGTTAGAAGATTGGAGAACAATGAGGAGAGAAAGCATCGAATTGAATGGCATACCTAGAGGTTCTGGAGCCCCTTTATTTATGGGGAAGAGTTGGAGTCGTATCCATTTCGGACTCTAATGGCTTTCCAAGTTAGTCACCCTGGATTGATTTGGAAGATTTTTTTCCTTCTTGGGAGATAGAATTATGAAAGATTCTTTCTTTATCTAAGTTTTTTGATTCGAAAAATATTCAGAGGGGTGAGGTCCATTCGATTGATAAATTCTAGGAACCTATCCATGAGATTGGTAACCTTTGGATTGAAAATTTTCACTAAATAGCACTCATTCCTTCACTTGATAAGTGGTAAAAATATACTAATAAAAGTATTAAATTATAAAATAAATTAATCTATTTTATTAGAAATTGATACTTTTATTAATCTTATGTAGGAAAGAAGGCCACCAATGTGAAGATCTTATTTTTCTGGTTCAGATGAAAAAAATTTCAGGCAAAACGGACTTCAAACGAGCCCAGAATTGAATTTCAAAAAAAAAAAAAAAAACCGCCGATGCAACGCTGACGTCAGGATGACGTCAGCATTTTTTGCGGCGCACGATGGACCATCTGAAGGGTATTTTGGGAATTTCACAGCAAGAAGGCATGCTCTGATTGGCTGAAGAATGCGGCGGTCCATGCAACACCGGGCTCGCGCATGGTCCATGGAGGGCAATTTGGGAATTCTTGGCTGATCCAACGGGCGGTTTTCACTGAAGCTTGATCGGACGGCCGAAAAGAAGGCGCTGATGGATGGCATCCGCAGCTCCCGATCGAGATCCAACGGCTGAGATTCATCCCGACGTAAAACTAAAGATCAGAAGGCTTCTTTCAACGCGATCGGATGGCCCAGATTCGATCCAACGGTTGATCCAATGGCTGATATTAAATCCGACTTGATCTGGGTTATTTTAAGGGGTTTTTGAGTGGTTTTTGGACCGTTTGATCAACATCTAATGGGCAGAATTACCCAGATCTTAATTTGAGTTGTTTTGGGAGTCTTAAACCTAATTTTTGATGGATTTTGGGGGAAATCAAACTCTTTATCTATAAAAAACCTATGTTTGTCGTGAAAAAAAAAATTAGAGAGAGACAAAGAGAGAGACGGGGAGAAAGAGAGAGAGGGAGAAAGAGAGAGAGAGAGAGAGGAGAGAGAGAAAAAAGAAAAGTGATTTGTGAGAAAATCAAAAAGGGTTTTTGATTTTTCTTCGACGATCAAGACATCGATCAAGGAGCCTCTTCTTCTTCGCCAAGTTCTCCACATCAAGAGCAGCAGACAATCAATTTCAGCAATCAAACAGTCTAATTTCTCTATGCTTTTTATTTTATTTGCTATTTTTGAACTTGTTATCATGAACTAAATTTTATTTTACTAAGGCTAAGGTGTAGCCACTCTTTTGATGCAATATTCAGTATGATTTATTTTTAAATTTTATTCATGAGGAGTATATAAATCTGATCTTAATGCTTTTAGATTACTGGCCATCTTCTAATTGATCTGATGAACATAGATGTTACGGACCAAGTACATCTATGTTAATGCTTCTTGATTATATACCTTGTATTATGAATCAAATTAGAATTCATATGCATGCGGGAAATTTTAGTGCGCTTTGGACGCAGCGTATTTTAATTAGAGGGTTTCACAAAACCTAATGCATTAATATTTATTTAAATTACACCTGGACCAAAGGATAATTAATAAATATTAATAGTTTTGCTATGCCTGGACCAAAGGATAGTGAATAAATTAGGAGACTCCACCGTCACATGAAATAAAATTAATCTAAAAATCTGAATATTGTATTGACTGAGTTGGTGAACCGATTGCCTTAGTAATCCATTGCTCTTGAATTTAAAACCCTAATAATTTACACTCTCTCTATTTAATTAAAAACTTTTAATTATTTTTTTATTTTTTTTTAATTTCTTATTCTCATAAATCGATCTTCTAAATAAAGCATAGGAAAGAGCTTTTCAGTACTTATTTTTCCAATCCTCTAGGGATGATACTCTACTCATTCACTTTATTACTTGATCGACTGGTGCACTTGCCATAGCTATAAATTAGCACGCATCAAGTTTTTGGCACCGTTGCCGGGGATTGTGTCTAAAATAATATTAAAATTTTGATCCTAGCTTTACTTTAGAAATTTATTTTTAATTTTTATTATTAAAAAAAAAAATTTAGTGCATGACACGTACTGGACATAGTAACTTACTACCTTTAGATCCAGAAATTGAAAGAACCATTAGAAGACTACAACAAGAGAGAAACATGGCAGCTGAAGATCCTAACGACATCAATCTAGGAGTTGGATATGGCGACTGAAGGACAGCATGAAGCTATTCGACCAGTACATCATCCATTAAATGATTACATCACACCATCTGTAGCCGATGCAGCTTCGAGCATCAGGAGACCGCCTGTACGAGCAAACAACTTCGAAATAAAATCGACGATGATCCAGATGATTCAATCAACTGTCCAATTCAGTGGACACGTGCATGATGATCCGAATGCCCATATTTCTAATTTTCTTGAACTTTGTGATACTTTTAAAATTAATGGGGTGTCGGATGATGCTATTAGATTAAGGTTATTTCCTTTCTCTTTATGGGATAAAGCTAAAAATTGGCTTCATTCTCTTCCTGCAGGTTCTATCACAACTTGGGATGTCCTAGCCCAAAAATTCTTAGCCAAGTACTTTCCACCTTCCAAGACTGCTAAGATGCGCAACGATATCACTTCTTTTATGCAGATGGACATGGAGACACTATATGAGGCTTGGGAGCATTTCAAGGAACTGCTGAGGAGATGTCCACATCATCAACTATCCCGTATGGCTTCAGGTACAAACTTTCTATAATGGTTTATCTCCTACTAATCGATTCTATGATTGATGCAGCAGCAGGAGGAACCATTAATCAAAAAATGGAGGAAGAAGCCTTTCGATCTGATCGATGAGATGGCATCAAATAGCTATCAATGGCAGACAGAGCGCATGATGCCAAAAAGACTAGCAGCTGTGCAGGGAGTAGATTGCGTGCCAACCTTACTAGCTGAAATTGCAGCCCTTAGAGCCGAAGTCAACAACTTAAAGGGAACAGCTATGCATGTTCAGAGCATTACTTGTGACCTGTGTGGAGGAGGACACGATACGAGCAATTGCCAGACAGGTAATCCTTTTGCTAAAACAACTGATACAGCTAATTATATTGGTAATTTTTTCAGGCCGCAACAAAACAATCCCTACTCCAACACATACAATCAAGGGTGGAGGCAGCACCCAAATTTCTCATGGAGCAATCAAAATGCAGCACAACAGCCACCCCCGGGATTCCAAGTACCTGAAAAGAAGTCCAACATGGAAGAGCTGATGGTCAAATTTATGCAAAACCAAGAAGCAACTATAAAAAATTTGGAAGCCAAACTTAGGCAGGACCAAACAGCAGCAATTCGAAACTTGGAGATGCAAATAGGTCAAATGGCTAAGATAATCTCCGAGAGACCTCAAGGATCCTTGCCAAGCAATACGGAGACAAATCCAAGGGAGCAAGTCAATGCTATCACCCTAAGAAGTGGTACAAAGCTGGAGGAGCCACATCAGAAGAATGAGACTGAAGAGCCAACTACAAATAAGGAACCATCAACTCAAAATTCGTCAGTCACCAAAACAACCAGCAGATGGATGGTCTCCAGGTATACGATTTGCTGATCCAAATGTGAAGCCCTACGTGCCGCCACTACCATTCCCAGAGAGACAAATACAGCATCCAGATAAGGAAATTTTCTAACTTTTTCAAAATTTTAAAGAATTTACATATTAATATTCCTTTTGTAGATGCTATTACTCAAATGCCCAGGTATGCCAAGTTTCTCAAAGAAATCTTAACAAATAAGAAAAAGCTGAAGGAGCATGAGAGAATAAATTTGAATGAAGAATGCTCAGCAATACTTCAAAATAAATTACCACAGAAGTTAAAAGATCCAGGGAGTTTTACTATCCCCTGCATTATTGGTGATTGTAGTTTTGATAAAGTTTTATGTGATTTAGGAGCAAGCATTAATCTCATGCCTTTTTCTATTTTCAGGAAGCTGGGTCTAGGAGAACCAAAGCCTACCACTATTACTCTTCAATTAGCCGATAGATCCATTAAATATCCAAGAGGTATAGTGGAGGATGTCTTGGTAAAGGTAAACAAGTTTATTTTTCCTGTTGATTTTATTGTTCTTGATATGGAAAGAAGATTATGATGTACCCCTTATTTTAGGGAGACCCTTTTTAGCTACTGGAGGAGCTTTAATAGATGTTCAACAAGAAAAATTAATTCTTAGAGTCCAAGATGAACAAGTTACTTTTAATGTTTTCAAAGATACTAAACATCCTGATGATAATCAAACTTATTTTCTAATTGATATTATTGACAATCCATTATATGAGAATTCTGTAGAAAATAGGTTTGAGACTATAAAAGCGAGCAATGTCAAATTGAAAGAAGGACTCGATCAAACATGAAAGTATTCCAATTGAAGTGGCACCAGGATTGATCCACTTTAGAACTCAAAGAAAGTCAAGCTGAAGACTATAAATCAGAACTACTAGATAGGTTGTTTCTTTTCTTTTTTTTAGTTTTGATCATTTTTCTTTTCTTTTATTTTTCAGTAATTTATTGTTGCTCTTTTACTGCTCTGGTGTGTATTTTCAATTTTGCAGAAAAATCAATGAGAACTCAAGCAAAATTTCAAAGCTCCAAAGAACCAGACTGAACCAAATCAGGTGTATTCCTTCCTATCCTTTATTACATCCTTTATTTTTCTTTCTCCTTTAAGACAATGTAGAATAATTAATAAAAAAAAAAAAATCATGTGTCAAGAAGAAAATCTTGAGCAAGATAAACTGGATAAGTGATAAAAGATAGAATTATTTGCTAATGAATGTAACGAGTTAAAGAAGTAGATTATTTGGTCAACTTTTAGCAAGCCTACTTAGGTCATTAAAAGATTATTAGCACTTTTTATTGCACATGCACACTAACAAGGCAAAGTAGGTATTGATTATAAGGCCAACTGAGGATTCAATTATCACTGAAAATTGGTAATTAATATACATTCTAATCAAAGAAACTTGAATTTAAGGAAAGAGCTACCTGCCTATAAATAAAGTGCAAAAGATAGAGTATATGTGGATTGCCCAAAGCCTAGTAACTGGGTCTCTGCACCTAGGTCAAGTGTGAAAATTCACGTAAAATGGTGAAGGAAAGGCCAGGATGCTCAGCACAGTAAAAAAAAAAAAAAAAAAAGAAAAAAGAAAAGGCAGTGTGAAAGCTACCTTAATTCATGAGTATAAAATTGAGAATGTATAGAAAATTGACCAAAATAGGTGATAAGAGAGGATACTTTTGTTCTTTTAATTTAATACTGAAATGCTAAAGTTAGTCATCACGAACACAAGTGCTATAGATCTTTGATGTACTCTAAGAAAGTTTTTAATTGTATTGACTGAAAAATTTGCTTCTGAAGCTCAATGCTTAGTTAGCAGTATTTTCTAAACTTTTTGACCTTTAATCCTAGATTTTATCTTTGTGATGGATAATCTTATTGAAACATGGTATTAAATAAAACATTGCTAAGGGACTAGCAATGACTAAGTTGGGGGGTGTGATAAGTGGTAAAAATATACTAATAAAAGTATTAAATTATAAAATAAATTAATCTATTTTATTAGAAATTGATACTTTTATTAATCTTATGTAGGAAAGAAGGCCACCAATGTGAAGATCTTATTTTTCTGGTTCAGATGAAAAAAATTTCAGGCAAAACGGACTTCAAACGAGCCCAGAATTGAATTTCAAAAAAAAAAAAAAAAAAAACGCGACGCAATGCTGACGTCAGGATGACGTCAGCATTTTTCGCGGCGCACGGTGGACCATCTGAAGGGTATTTTGGGAATTTCACAGCAAGAAGGCGCGCTCTGATTGGCTGAAGAATGCGGGCGGTCCATGCAACACCGGGCTCGCGCATGGTCCACGGAGGGCAATTTGGGAATTCTGGCTGATCCAACGGGCGGTTTTCACTGAAGCTTGATCGGACGGCCGAAAAGAAGGCACTGATGGACGGCATCCGCAGCTCCCGATCGAGATCCAACGGCTGAGATTCATCCCGACGTAAAACTAAAGATCTGAAGGCTTATTTCAACGCGATCGGACGGCCCAGATTTGATCCAACGGTTGATCCAACGGCTGATATTAAATCCGACTTGATCTGGGTTATTTTAAGGGGATTTTTGAGTGGTTTTTGGACCGTTTGATCAACATCAAACGGCCAGAATTATCCAGATCTTAATTTGAGTTGTTTTGGGAGTCTTAAACCTAATTTTTGATGGATTTTAGGGGGAAATCAAATTCTTTATCTATAAAAACCTATGTTGTCGTGAAAAAAAAAAAGAAATTAGAGAGAGACAAAGAGAGAGACGGGGAGAAAGAGAGAGAGGGAGAAAAAGAGAGAGAGAGAAAGAGAGAGGAGAGAGGTAAAAAGAAAAAGTGATTTGTGAGAAAATCAAAAAGGGTTTTTGATTTTTTTTTCGACGATCAAGACATCGATCAAGGAGCCTCTTCTTCTTCGCCAAGTTCTCCACATCAAGAGCAGCAGACAATCAATTTCAGCAATCAAACAGTCTAATTTCTCTATGCTTTTTATTTTATTTGCTATTTTTGAACTTGTTATCATGAACTAAATTTTTTTTTACTAAGGCTAAGGTGTAGCCACTCTTTTGATGCAATATTCAGTATGATTTATTTTTAAATTTTATTCATGAGGAGTATATAAATCTGATCTTAATGCTTTTAGATTACTGGCCATCTTCTAATTGATCTGATGAACATAGATGTTACGGACCAAGTACATCTATGTTAATGCTTCTTGATTATATACCTTGTATTATGAATCAAATTAGAATTCATATGCATGCGGGAATTTTAGTGCGCTTTGGATGCAGCGTATTTTAATTAGAGGGTTTCACAAAACCTAATGCATTAATATTTATTTAAATTACACCTGGACCAAAGGGTAATTAATAAATATTAATAGTTTTGCTATGCCTGGACCAAAGGATAGTGAATAAATTAGGAGACTCCACCGTCACATGAAATAAAATTAATCTAAAAATCTGAATATTGTATTGACTGAGTTGGTGAACCGATTGCCTTAGTAATCCATTGCTCTTGAATTTAAAACCCTAATAATTTACACTCTCTCTATTTAATTAAAAACTTTTAATTATTTTTTTTTTATTTTTTTTTAATTTCTTATTCTCATAAATCAATCTTCTAAATAAAGCATAGGAAAGAGCTTTTCAGTACTTGTTTTCTAATCCTCTAGGGACGATACTCTACTCATTCACTTTATTACTTGATCAACTGGTGCATTTGCCATAGCTATAAATTAGCACGCATCAGTTTGCCCCCCACTTATGAGGTCGATCTACCTCTGAGCGACTGATGTAAGTACCCTATCGAAGCCGAGGCTGATCTTCAAATCGTGCCCGCATTGCAGCATTGAAGATCGATAGCATGATAAGATTGGGAGAAGTCTATCAGCCATAAAATCTAACCATCCATTGCTTTGCTCCGAGTCTACCCATCCCGACCAATGGGTATCTGACATCTGGCGAAGATCTAAAAGGGTAGATGAAATGAGAATAGATCGAAGCAGTCCATGCCTCTTATAAATAGGGTCAGTACTACTCTTTTTGACTGCTACTATTGCTTAAAGGGTGAACTCCGGTACTTTGCATGAGGAATAGCTCGGACTCAGTCAAGCCACCGTCGATCCTACCCTAACTTCCCTCGTTGCTCGACCTCCTCGCCCTTTAGGTCAGTCTCCTCCATACTCATGAGTCAATCTAGTCTGTCCCATTCTTCTTGGGGCTAAGATAGCCCTTCTAGCGAGGATCATGGTTCTAGGGTAGTAGGTTCTCTAAGCCAATCCAAAGAATGTGAAGTTTCGGACTATGACCCTTTCAGAATAGATTCCATCCTCACCTCGAAGGACTTGAAAGTCATTAGGATGAAATATCATGTTTTCAATGATTTTAAGTTAGAGGTCGTCGGTTTTGGAGAGTGTATATCTCTTCCTTAGTCTGGACGAGTTGGTGTTTATGAGGAATCGCTAAAGGCCGATCTCAGATTATCTTTTCATTTTTTAATTATCGAGCTTTTGAACCTGTATAGAATTAGCTTTTGCTATTTGGCATCGAACCCTTGGCAATCGATTTTAGGCTTCTTCATCCACTACCTCCTCCTCGGGATCGAGCCTACTTTCCGTCTTCTTCGAACTTGCTTCACTTTAAAGAAGCATCCAACGGAGGTTGGATGGTGATACGCTTCTCCTCAGAGAGGCTGCCACCTTTCCCGAGGTGCTCCTTCCTCGGTGCATAACTAGAAGGAGCGCTTCTTTTTTGTGTCGGTCGAGCAACCATGGAGTTTCAGCACATCATGGAGGCAACCTCATAGGTTGGCTGTCAGACCTCCAACACTATCCGATGCCGAGTTGGAGGTCTTGAGTCAAATCTTTAATCTTGCTCCTCTTCCACTGTCCAGGTTCCTTACCGAGGAGAACTTATTTAAGGTCGGACTGATTCCAACTATCCCAAGGACTAAGTGTTCTCATGCGATTTTGTTTGGGTCATCTTTTCTTTTCTCGTCATTATCATTGAACGAGTCTTGTGTTTTCTGTCCAGCGATGAACCTATCTGACCTTGAAACTCTTTGTCGGATGGCGAAGAAGAGGAAGACAAGCGTGGCCATGGCCCCCAAATGTGCTCGGATCGAGGTTGTCCTAGTGCAGCCCGTGGTAGGAGGTTCCTCGAGAGCGGCCAATGCCCCGAGGAAGGAGAAGTCGGCATTGATGAAGGCTGTGATGCCGATTCGATCCACTACTCTAGGAGAGTCCATCCCTCGACCTTCTGTGTCTTCTTCCAAAAGAAGCTCGGGTGGGTTGAAGATCTCCATCTGAATGTTCGATCATGGATCCAATGTTCTGAGGAGTGTCTCTCCAGTGGAAGTTCCCTCGGATATCGAGGATAAAAGAAAGAGCATCAATGACTACCGTGTTGCCCATTCCTTACTGAAGTCGGTCATTTTACCGACCGACGTCCAAACCATCAAGGAGGTCGGGGGTGCCTTCCGCATCCAGGACTCCTATGATTCTCTTCTTTGGGGTATGTGTTGGCTTTGCCGACCTTCATTTTATCTCTTCCATTCATTCCTTGGCTTAGCTTCCTTCTTCATTTTTTTTTGGCTCATCCATCATATGGACCATTTTGTTGAAGTAATTAGAGAGGTTTGGCACCTCTTTAAGGAAGCTGAGGAGAAAGCCGCCCAAGCCCATCGAAGGATGGATGATGCTCAGCTATCCCATCTAAAGGCCGAGGAAGAGACCAGGTCCCTCAGGGAGAGGGTGAAGCAGCTGAAATCCGAGCTGACTAAGGCTGAAGCTTGGGTGCTGAGAGAGAGGGAGGCTGGGAAGGCATGAGCAGAGGCCACCAGGGTAGAGGTGGTCAAGGCCTTCCGTGCTTCGAAAGAATTTCGCAACATTAAGGTGGATTTCGCATCGCTTTCCTACCTGCAAGGGGGCATAGATCTGAAAGAGAAGGTCTAAAGGATCTTCTCCGACCTGAACTTGGACCTCTTGAAGTCAGATGATGAGGAAGCCAAGGAAGTTGAGGATCAGGAGATTCAAATAGAAGATGTCTTTAGCCATGCGCACGATGATCTGGCTGCTGAGGATGCAACATCGATTCCACCCCCAGCCATTATCACCTTGCCAGACCAAGTGGAGGTTAGTGAAACTAGAGCTCTGGATGGAGCTTAATGTACCACTTTGATTGGGCATGTTTGATCTTTTTTTAGGTTGGCCTTTTTTGTTTATCCCTGATCTTTGTCGAGGTATTTTTGTATGGGCCGACCATCACTTGTAAATACTTAACTTTAATACAAAGCTTCCTTTTGCTAAGTTGTTGAGTTCGTATGTTCTTCATCAAATTTTTCTTTTTTGAGATGTAGGTTAGCATAGATCTTAGGCGGTGTGACTGAGAAGTGATGAACAATTCATGCCGGTGCGTTATGATCCTCGACCATAGCCAAGGAGCATGTTTTAATGAATTTCATGGGTCACATCCTAATCCTCGACCATGGCCGAAGAGCGTGCATTGGCAAAATTTGATGGAGATACGTTCTGCTCCTCGATCGTGGTCGAGAAGCGCACGTTGGCGAGATTCGATGGAGATGCATTCTGCTCCTCGACCATGGTCGGGATGCGCGTGTTGGCAAAATTCGATAGAGATGCATTTTTCTCCTCGACCATGGTCGAGGAGCGCATGTTGGCAAAATTCGATGGAGATGCATTTCGCTCATCGATCGTGGTCGAGGAGCGTATGTTGGTGAGATTTGATGGAAATGCATTTCGATCCTCGACCAAGGTTGAGGAGCGCGCGTTGGCAAGATTTCATGGAGACGTGTTCCACTCTTCGACCATGGTCAACAAGCATACATCGATGAAATTCGATGGAGATGCATTCCGCTCCTCGATCGTGGTCGAGGAGCGTCCGTTGTCGAGATTTGATGGAGATGCATTTCGATCCTCGGCCATGGCTGACGAGCGCGCATTGGCAAAATTTGATGGAGATGCATTCTGCTCCTTGGCCGTGGTCGAGGAGCGCATGTTAGCGAGATTTAATGGAGACGTATTCTGCTCCTCGACCGTCGTCGAGGAGCACGCGTTGGTGAAATTTGATGGAGATGCGTTCTGCTCCTCGATCGTGATCGAGGAGCATGCATTGGCGAAATTCGATGGAGATGCATTCCGCTCCTCGACCGTGATCGAGGAGCATGCATTGGCGAGATTTGATGGAGATGCATTTTGCTCCTAGACAGTGGTCGGGGTGCATGCATTGGCAAAATTCGATGGAGATGCGTTCCGCTCCTCGATCATGGTCGAGGAGCGTGCGTTGATGAGATTCGATGAAGATGCATTCCACTCCTTGACTATGGTCGAGGAGTGCACGTTGGCGAAATCCGATGGAGATGCATTTCACTCCTTGATCGTGGTCGAGGAGCGCACGTTAGCAAGATTTGATGAAGACGTGTTCTGATCCTCGGCCATGGCCGAGGAGCACGTGTTGGCAAAATTCGATAGAGATGCATTCCGCTCCTCGATCATGATCGAGGAGTGCATGTTGGTGAGATTTGATGGAGATGCATTTCGATCCTCGATCGTGATCGAGGAGCGCGCATTGGCAAAATTTGATGGAGATGCATTTCGCTTCTCAATCATGGCCGAGGAGCGTGCGTTGGCGAGATTTGATGGAGATGCATTTCGCTCCTCGGCCCGAGGAGCGCATGTTGGCGAAAATAAAACCTACGATAAGTTATTATTCATTATCGAATAAAAAATTTAAGATGGAAATTATATTCTAAGGATAATATCTCCGAAGATTGTTGGCGTTCTAGGTCCTTGAGATTGGAGTTCCATCCAGTCAACAGAGATGGTAAGTTCCAAGCTGGACTACTTCAGCTACGTAATAAGGACCTTCCTAGTTTGGCAACAATTTTGACCATTTAGATGGGCGAGAAATCTTAGCTCGATGAAGAACTAATTATCCTGCTAGAAAAGATTTGCTCTTTACTTGAGAATTGTAGTATCGAGCAACCTTTTGTTGATAGTTGGCCATTCAAACTCAAGCTCATTTTCAGATTTCTTTTAGCAGATCTAGATTCGCTCTCATCCCAAAGGAATTGCTGTCTTCATCGAACTCCTCTACTTAGAGCGTGGGTAACTCCATCTCTATGGGTATCACAGCTTCTGTACCAAAGGCCAACATGAAAGATGTCTCTCTAGTTGGGACACGTTGCATCATGTGATGTGCCCAAAGAACATTGTACAACTCTTCGACCCACGATCTTTTTGCCTGGCTTATGCGAGCTTTCAACCCTGCAATAATGTCCTATTTGTCACCTCGACCTTGCCATTAATTTATGGATGACCTACTGATGTCAATCTATGAAAAATCCCATAGTCATTACAGAACCCTGTAAACCTCGGATTATTGAATTATCGTCCATTATCAGTTATGATGGTGAGGGGTAAACCATATCGATATATGATAGACTTTCAGATAAAATTCCAAACTCTGACTTCGATAATCATAGCAACTACCTCTGCTTCCATTCATTTAGTAAAATAGTCAATCGCGACAATTAGGAACTTCTTCTATGCCATGGTGATGGAAAATGGTACGAGGATATCCATTCTCCATTGAGCAAAGGTTCAAGAGGTCGCGATCGGGGCCATGGGGTCGATGGTCGGCGCTGAATGTTTGAGGTCCTTTGGCATTGGTCACACTTGCTCACCAGATCGGTCACATCTCTTTGCATGGTTGGCCAAAAATATCCATACCATAATATTTTGTGGGATAGAGCCTTGTCCCCTAGGTGCTTACCATAGATTTCTTCGTGAACTTCCCATAGGGCATAGTTAGCTTTCGAAGGACAGAGGCATTTGAGCAAAGGTAGGATGAAAGACCTCTTATACAACTTTTCTTCGTAAACGACGTATTGTGGAGGGAGGTATCTCAATCTTTTTGCCTCATTTCGATCCATAGAAAAAATTTCATCTCACAAATAATAGAGAATAGAATCTATCCAGCTCGATTCTAGATCAGCTTGCATTACCGAAACCTCCTCAATACTTGGCTTCTCCAGAACTTCCATATATGAGCTTCTTTGTAGGTCGACCCCCTATGGGTTGCTAGCTTAGAAAGGAGGTCAGCTCGTACATTCTCCGCCCTTGGTATCTACTAAACATCCATCACTAAGAAACTAGAAGCCAAGTCTCTGACCTTCTATAGATACTTAACCATAGAGCTTCATATTCTTCCTGAACCTAACCAATCACCAACTACAAATCACTATGTACTCTGAGATGCCAAACTCTCATTTCTTTTGCTATTCTAAGTCCCGCTACCAATGCCTTATACTCGGCTTCATTGTTGGAAGTCGAAAAGTCGAAGCATAGGGCATATTCTGCTACTACTCCTTTCGGGCTGGTTAAGATCAACCTGGCTCTGGAGCTCATGGCATTCAAAGATCCATCAATATGTAGGGTTCAACATTCATCGATTGAAGGGGTTTCAGTGTGACTGGATTCCTCATCTAGAATTGGACATTCCAGGATGAAGTCCGCCAATGCCTGAGCTTTAATGGATGATCTTGGCAAATATTTGATATTGAATTTGCCTAGCTCGATAGTCCATTTAGCCAGTCGCCCTGAAGTATCTGATCGGTACAATACCGATCTAATGGGTTGGTCTATAAGGATTGCGATGGTGTGCACTTGAAAATATGAGCGTAACTTTTTCACAGATATCAAGAGAGCATAGACAATTTTTTCTAGTCTCATATATCTGGTCTCAATATTGTGAAGTACCCAGCTCATGCAATAGATCAGCTTCTGTACCTTGGCCTCCTATCGGATCAGAACAGAACTAATTACCGAAGAAGAAATAGCTAGATATAAGTACAATACCTCCTCGAGCTCTGGCTTGCTTAATAGAGGAGGGGAGCCAAGGTATTTCTTTAACTCATCGAAGGTTGTCTAGCATTCATCTATCCATTGAAAGTCTTTCAGTTGCTTAAGAGCTTTAAAAAATGGAAGGCTCTTTTTCGCCAATCTTGATAGGAATCTATTTAAGGATACGATCCTTCTTGTGAGTCGCTGCACTTCTTTGATCATCTTCGGAGGCTTCATTTCTTCAAAAGCTTGAATCTTCTCTAGATTGGTCTCAATCTCACATTATGACACCATGAACCCAAGAAATTTTTTGGAAGTGACACCAAAGGTGCATTTGTTCGGGTTGAGCTTCATCCAAAAATGCCGTAGTATAGAAAAAGCTTCTTCTAGGTCGATAATATGATATTCAGTAGCCCTACTTTTGATGAGCATGTCGTCCACGTACACTTCCATATTTTTCCCAATTTGCTCTTTGAAAAGCTTGTTCACAAGTCTTTGATAGGTCACTCCAGCATTCTTCAAGCCAAACGACATGACCCTGTAGCAAAAAAGGCCTTGGTCAATTATGAAAGAAGTTTTTTCTTCATCTTCGGGTGCCATTTGGATCTGGTTGTATCCCGAGAAAGCATCCATGAATGATAGGAGCTTATGTCCTGAGGTCACATCCATTAGTTGGTTTATGTGCGACAGAGGATAGCTATCTTTTGGGCATGCTCCATTGAGATCCACATAATCAATGCATGTGCGTCATTTTCCACTGGTCTTTTTGATGAGGGCGACGTTAGCCAACCACTCTGGATAATAAACTTCTCAGACGAAGCCGATCTTCAAAAGCTTATCAACTTCTTCTCATATCGTCCTCTGGCATTCAGGGGTGAAGCTCCATTTTTTCTGCCTGATCGGGCAACGATTCAGGTCTACATTAAGTCGGTGTACCATGACTTGTGGATCAATGTCGGGCATATCCAAAGCTGACCAAGCAAACACGTTGGCATTATCTCGTAGAAATGTGATAAGGTGCTGTCAATCCTCTTCACATAAGCTTGAGCTGACCTTCATAATCTTGTTTGGATCATCCTTGATCGATACAGAGATCAGTTCTTCTATCGGAGAGCCTCTTTGTTCAATTTGTTCATCCCGGATGTCTAACTCATTCATGGATTGCTCTTCAGTCACCACTCCATGTAAAATAGCCATGTAACGTTCCCTTGCGACCAATTGGTTTCTCCTGAGCTCACCGATTTCATGTAGAGTCATGAATTTGACCTTCAGGTGATAGGTCGATACTATGTCCTAGATGGTATTTAGGCCTGGCCGACCTAAGATGACATTGTAGGTGGAGGGGCTATTCACAATGAAATAAGTTATGTCGACAACTGCCTGCTTCGAAGCTCGTCCAGCTTTTATCGTTAGTAAGATAGTTCCTTCCACTAGAACCATAGCGCCAGAAAATTCGACTAGAGGTACATTCCTCTTCGTTAGTAGTTCAGGGCTTAAGTTCATCCGAGCAAAGGCATCATAAAATAGAACATCTACCGAGCTTCCATTATCAACAAGGACCTGATGTACATCATAATTAGCAATATTCAAAGAAATGACTACAGGATCGTCATGGGGCTGACTTATTTCTTCCAGATCTTCATCGGTGAAAGTAATTTCACCATCTACTTTCCTCTTCCTCGATCCTTCTCCTGGTCAATCCTGATCCAAAGTATTTCCACCATGGTTTCCTCCAGCAATTACTTTGATTTCTCTCACAGCTGGCTGCTCTTCTCATGGTTCATCCTGCTGAGGTTGGTCATGACTCGAATTCGTCGAGATTCATCATTCATCCACATAGTGCTGAAGTCATCCCTGCCTGATTAGTGCCTCTATTTCGTCTTTGAGTTGCCAGCACTCCTCAGTATCATGTCCATGGTCATGATGATATCGGCAATACTTCCTCGAGTTTCTTACTCGAGTAGGGCTTATCATTTTTCTAGATCGAGGTATATCTTCTCATCGCTCGATCTCCATCAGAATCTAAGCCCAAGGTGTGTTGAGAGGGGTGTGGTAATTGAACCTCCAAGGTGGCATTCAAAATTGGCCTCGCAGCTTTGGAGATGTTGGTCAGCTACTCCAAGTTGGGGTGCATGATTGATGAAACCGTGGGTCCTCCCGACGGTGCTGCATCCGTCTATGGTCTTTTTTCTTCTTCTATTTTTGGGATGGACTCAACCTACCATCTTGGCTACTCTCCTGCTGGTCCCAAGCCTCTTCGGCCTAGGCATACTTCTTCAATCGTTCTAGCATCTCAGTGAAATCATTCAGATAGTCCAAGTTGAGGGAGAACAAAAAGGTCATTTTGGAGGAGGCCGACCTTGAATGCCGTCATGGCCACAGGCGAGTCTAAATTTTGGACCTCCAAGGTGGCTGCATTGAAGCGATTGATATACTCTCGAAGGGGCTCATTCTTTTATTGCCTAATGCTCATGAGGAAGTCAGAGTTATGATATTGCCGACGATTGCTTATGAAGTGGGCAACGAACAAATGGCTCAACTGATAGAAGGAATCTATGGAGCTAGATTTTAGGTTCGAATACCAATGTCGAGCCATCTTTCTCAAAGTTGAAGGAAAAGCTCGACATAGTATTGCATCGATAGTCTTTTGCAGATGCATGAGTTCGAAAACTATCTAGATGATCTACGGGATCGGTCGTTCCATCGTAAAGCTCCATCTAAGGGATCTTGAACCAATGTGGCAAGGGCTTGTCCATAATCTTCTGAGTGAATGGGGGATCGACATTAAACCCCAAATCTTTTCCTTATTGCCTCAGCTCCTGTAACGCATCCAGCTATCATTGCATCTCTTTGAGCTTTTTCTCCATGTCATCCTCATGAGTGGCTCGGTGCTGAGGAGTCTCATGGCCCAGAGTGGAGCCTCTTCTGAAAATTAGTGTTGGTGAACATTCAGATTTTTGAGGGGAAGGATCAGTAGGTCGGCTGTGATGACTGGCCTCCACCCTAGGGCCTCGATGGCATCATTCCTCTGGCCTTATCTGGATTAGACCTAAATTTTTTTCGATCAAATGGTGCTCGTCGGCCTGCTGTATTCCTCTTACGGTGGCTGATAGTGCCTGCACCTGATGAAGCAGGGTGTCATACTATTCCTATGAGACCGCCGGCACCATTGGTGGGTTTTTCTGGATTGATGGTGGAGATGTATTAACCTATTGAGCATTGTAGGTCCTCCAACCACTAGAATGCTGGGATGCATTTGATGTTTCCCTTCGGGTTCTCATGATATCCAGTATCGCGCTTTCTTCCCTCAAAATTAAACCTCGAAAATAATCAAGGCCCTTTTTCTAGTGCCAACTATTGCTCCTAGATCTCCTGGCTTAAGGTCGGCCGATGAGGATGGAGGAGCTCAGCCACTGAGGAATATGAGGCCGAGGATGAACTTTTGCTGGAGCTTCGTCCGTTCACCTGCAATAAAGTCCCCATCGGAGTGTTCTCTAGTAAAGACCCTCCGATGCTCAAGTTAGAAGATTAGAGAACAATGAGGAGAGAAAGCATCGAATTAAATGGCATACCTGAAGGGTCCCAGAGCCCCTTTATTTATAAGGGAGGAGTTGGAGTCGTATCCATTTCGAACTCTAATGGCTTTTCGAGTTAGTTGTCCTGGATTGATTCAGAAGATTTTTTTCCTTCTTGGGAGATGGGATTATGAAAGATTCTTTCTTTATCCAAGTTTCACAATTTGGAGAGGATGCAGTTTCAGTTGGGATAGTTGTAGGTTGGTCATTGACAAGCTATGAGCCTATTCATGTAGCTTGACGGCTGACCTGAATCCAACGAGGATGAGGTATGAAGGCCTACCTTGTTTTGCCAGGAGGCAATCTTTAGTAGGTCAGCCAGAATTGAAGGTCAGCTTAAGCCAACCTGCAGCTAACCACGGGTGAAGTGTCGCATCGTTCCGCTTAGATGATCCATTAGGATAGGTCGATGGCCAATCCTAAATAGGCCGAGGCCACATCTACCCCATTCCACAATAATGACTAACCTAGTGGCATGGGTTTGCTCCAATTATTAGCCACCTCAAATCAGAATTGAATCGACATAAATGGTTAAGTAAGTGAGACCGATGGAAGGGATATGCCATTAACTCGACAAGAACGCATTCAGATCGAGTAGCTCTCAATTAAAAATTAGTCGATCGTATCTACCAGAATTATCTTAGATACCAAATTATTGAATCAAAATCAATTGGATTAGCCTACAATCCAAGCTCAAACTACGAAGCTAAATTAGGTCTTGGCTTGATCGAGTCACATCTCAATATGATTCAATCTTGACCCAGACTTAATCCTATTAGGCTAGTCAAATCTAAGCTTTCTTTGATCCCACCTAACCAACTCTTGATTCAATTTGATCAACCGCTAGACCTAGTTGAGCTACCCAAGCCCAAACCCAATTTTATGAATGTCTTAGATCTAAAAATTTATAATTTTTAGATCTAATTAATTTTATAATCTTAATTCTTAATTAAGTTTTGGATTCATGAACAAAATATGTAATAAAATTTTAGGATTTTAGGATCTATAATTTTGCAGAAAAATAAGTTTTGATTTCTGATTAAGAATGAACGCACAGCATCCCTACACATCATAAGAACACCCCATCAAATGGTTAGAGAGGGCTTTTAAATCCTACTTTGTTCTTATGATCGGACAGCTAAGGGGAACATCTTAATCAAAAATATAATTTCTACTACAAAACTAGTTAGATCTAAATCATATATCGCATATACAATTAATGATCTAACTTATACATGTTTTGCATACATCTCATGTATCATAAGTCAATCAATCATGCATACTTTTAAATCTAAAATATCATATATTAAATTTAAAAAATAAAATTTTAAATTTGATCATATTAAAAATAAAACTATTCTAGATATTTGATAGAACTATTCTATAACTAGTCTAAGCATACATCTTTCATATCTCATAAAAATAAAATAAAAATTAAAAATTTTATATTCTATATTTCAGATATGATTACAATAATTATAATATCAAAAAAATAAAAATAAATTAGATCTAAATTATATTTTAATTAATTTAATAATATGATTATACTAGACTATACATAGAATAATTCTATTCCTAGTATAGTCATGCATCTCATACATTATAGATATAAATCATAAAATTTTTAATTTTTAAATTTTAGATCTAATCACATCTGATGTGATATCTAAAATTTTTTAATATTAGATCATAAATAAAAATTAAATTAGATCTAAAATAAATCTGATAAACTACGAACCTGGCTCTGATATCAGTTGAAGGAAAAGTCCTATTTTTCTTGCACAGGATCGTTCAAATCTGATTGGATCTGAAGGAATATTTTAAATTTTTTTTTTATGATCCTAATCAGATCTGAGACATCTCAAATCTGATCTTAATGATCTAATATTATATAATAAAAATAAAATTAAATCTAATTTAATTTTATATCTTGTATTTGGATAATCAGATTATCCTGTGATGATCCTGAATGATCCTGAGGTTCTAGAAGGAGCCACGCACATGCTTGACCTCTACCAGTATCCACTTAGACAAGATCTAGAGGTCTTCTCCTTCTAAATCACCTCTTCAAAAATTAGATCTGGATCTGATCTTGAAGTTCTTCAAAACTTCTTTGAAAAAGCAGCGATCGTCTCTTTCAGCAGTGCAGCCTTCTTCCTGATATGGGCGCCTTTCTTCCTTGGATTGCACTTGAACCCATGCCCAACTCCTTTGGGAATGGAGAGGAGAGAGAGAGGATCATAGGGAGGCATGGAAGAGAGAAGGGCAGCCTTGCAGCATGGTGAAAAGTAAAAGCTCTTCTACCCTAGGCACAGATAGGGTTTAAATAGACCCTGCTGCACCATGCAGTGCCACATCATCTCGGCCAATCAGAGGCCTTCATTCAATCAGATCTAAATCTAATTGGTGGGATGATGTCATCTGATCCAATCAAATGAGAGTCTCATAAAAATCCACATAGGTGGTGCCAACACTGGATAAACCCAAAAGTCTTTGGTGCTTCGGTGTTTGAATCCATCATGAAATCTTGGAGTCCCATCTATATGGGACTCCATCTCCTATCCACATGGGGCACACGCCTAGGGTGGCATGCGCCCTCTCTCTTGCCTCTTTTAGTAGGGGGCAAGAGCCCTAGGTGCTCTCCTATAGCCGCATGACACATGGCCCTATGTCCAGGTGTCCAGGGTCAACTATTAATCAATATCCAAAAATAGGAATTAGCAAGTGATAGGAATTGGTAGGTATTATTTTAAACCTATCTAATGAATTAAGATCATTCTTTTCTAATCTGGACAAGCTCCAATTAGACTAAGACAAGATTTTTGAGTGAGCCCAAACAAATTTGGCTCAGTAGAGACAAACCAAAATGATTATAAAAAGGGGAATATTAGGCTCAATCATGTGCTAGTATGATTTTCTTGAACCTAATTGGATCTAATCCAAATTAATTGAACTGAGTTAGTCTAATTGATGATATCCAAATTCAAATCCTTGTTTGTATGATCAGTTAGGTTCAGTTTCATATAGTAATGAGACATGTCGCGATCTCTATCATCAACATCATCGAAACACCTTTTGATGGATCAGAACTTTTCTAATTCATACAATTAGAATGATCGATTATCTAAATCATTCTAATTACTCCTAAAATCCACTAGTGACACCTAGCAGTATATTATGGCAACCTATCAGAACTGAAAGTGAACCTCTCGATGCAGCTACCTATGTGATTGGGTTCTTCTATCTTGAGCCCTGACAGGATTAGGATTAAGGTGAACTCGTCAAACCCAATATCCATCATGTGAATTAATCATTCGATTCGAGTCCATTATGAAACTCTATCAAAAACTTTTTCTATCATCTTTACTCTGACATAGCCATGGGCTTATAGACTCAATCTCATGATTATCATAGGACTGCTCCTCATCTACCAAGGTAGATAGATCCCCTATTAGTGCAATTCAATTCCCATAATAAACATGCTATAACCAACATACACCTCAGAATTCCGAATGGCTAGAAGATCGAGTTATGGTATTGTCAAACTATAACACCCTCAAGGTGAACTGTCGATGCACTTCAGGTTAAAGAACCAGATACACCACTGTAGCATCGAGTCAGTCATCGACAAAAAGATAGACTTTCTTATAACTGCTCGAGATGGTCATGCTCAGTGCCCTCATTCTCTAATGAGTACCTGTACTCTCGCTCTGGTGTCTCCACACCGTAGACTCAAGACACATCTATCCTATGAAAGCGATCGTACACCAACCTTTCGGGTCGATCACCATCCTCATGATGATTCTATGGTCGAAAGTTATTTAAATTTTTAACTCTTGAAAATATGAATTATCATTACCATTAACTCAAAGGATGTATTATAGACACTTTAAATACATACTATGATAGAAAATAATTTTTTTATTAATTTATAGTCAAAATTATAAAATTATCCTTAGAAGTGTATTACAAGTGTTTAGCCAATTTGACTTCTAGGACACACATCTAATATAATTTATGCAAAATCAAAGGAGGCATGAAGGATGGGCGTTGGGACTAAGGTGGCACAAGGAGGAAAGTTCCTAGTCTTACTAGGATTCTTATTTTGACTTGGTCCAACATGGTTTCTCAAATTAAATCAAACTAGAATTAATTCAATCCAATTAAATTAGACCCTAAACTAATTAAGAACTTAATTAAATTAGATTTAATTTTAATTTAATTTTTTAATCAAATTAAAAAATTGGATTGATCCAAGTCCTAGTTGAACTAGGACTAGTTCTTCCTTGCACTTAGCTTATCCAATAAACCAATTGGACTTGATGCAATCAAGTCTAAACTAAATTTGATTAAATCATATTTAATTAGACTTAATCTTAACCTTTTGTCTTAATCAAATTATGTCAATTAGCAATGTAATTGCTAACCGATCCTCCTACAACACTTGCACTAGGTTAAACATCAATCGTATTGATCGTTTAACCCTAGAATGATTCTTAATCATTGATCAACCATTCGATCAAATCATGAACTCTAATGTGTGTGATCTCATAGGTTCGAACCTAAGCTAGTATCACAAGAATAAATTTTTCTACTAATCAAAGTGACCATCTAGCAATGGTACTCGATGGTCGGATAGATCAAATGTGTAGAACAGCATCCTTAGAATCTATGTGGATATAGTTTTCATATAATTCATCTCCTTGACCAAAATGCTCATAGGATACCTCAGAGTTCAATAGTCAACTTTGATAAGATTGTTCACATTATATTTCAAAATATCAAATCCATCTGATGGATTACCTTGGCCAAGGTTTTGCTATATTGAAATATAGTGATATATTTTTCTCCAACTCTTGGAGTGGTCAATTCCATCTTGATCATACTCTGACTTCATAAGTACTTGACTGTGCCTAGAAGTCTTTCATTACTGAATTAGAAATTCAGTTAGTTCGATACTAAAGCATAGTGAGTTGCTTGCAAGTCACTGAGGTGATCTCAGGTCTAAGGGATACTTATACCTATATCCCATCAAAGACATTCTCAATAGTAGAATGCTCTGGAGTTTATCATGTTTAATGATGAAGTACCCATACATTTCACCTGTATGCCATACCAGTGTCTCCACACTCTTTGGTTAAAAGAATAATCAACTTATATAGCATACAGCGACCTATGCTCGATAGACACTATCATCCTAATTAACATCCTATCATTTGGTCATGAACAGATTTAAGGACTAATCGATAAATTCTCTCTTTATCAAAGCTAAATAGTCCTAAGGACTTCATTACAATAATGGAGTTCATTAGAAGATAAATACTTTATGATAAAAAAATACCAAAAATATATTTTATTTATTAATGAATCCATTATAAATATAATATAGCTCAACCATCAACAAGCTGACGATTGGCTTTGGGACACATTTTCTAACATCTAGGGCACACATCTAATAGTTGCTTGCCTTAGACACCAATTATGCTTGGTCAGGTAAGCTAATAGAATCAATTATAAACCACCTTCCTTCGAGACGTGATCCCTGAACTACTTTTCTTAGACACCAGTTAAGTTGACTAACCCTAATCGAGTCTAACTCTTAGGATTTCTTATCTTATTGAGCTCGAGTTCCTAGGACTGATGTCTAATTAATTTTAATTTAGAGGCTTAGGTCAATGATGGATGCTGGTTGGTTGTTTGTGGGCCAAGGAAGGGTGATCAACTCTCCATCTTATCTTATTTAATTAGGTTGTGCCCTTAATTAATTTAATATAAGTATGCATCAAAAAATTTTTCAAGCAAGGGATTCTATGCAATTTAAACTAGATGCATGCAACTTATTGAATTCTGAAAAGCTTACCTTGCCTCCAGCAATCACCAAAAGAAATAAAAATAAAACTAATATAATGCATGCTCTAAGCAATTAGGATTTCTAATCTTGTCATGAGATTTTTAATTAGATTTAAGTGGTTAATTTTTAATTAATTTAAAAATAAAATAAATAATAATAAATAAAAAAAATTTAGGGTTTAGGATTGATCTCACGAAATAGGTTTAGAAGTTTCCTCCTTGCCCTAATCTTTTTGTTTCCTTTTTTATCTATAAAATAAATAAGAAAAGTTAGAAAATAGTAATAAAAAAGAAAATCAAAGAAATCAAAAATTTTAATATTTTTTTTATGCCTCTCTAGCAATGATGCCAAAAATTTGATAGATCGTGATACCATCATTAAAATATCATAATTACCAGTTTAGTCTGACTTCTTTTAAAATAATTAAGAGCACATAGATAGTAGCAAGTCGAGTTGAATCCATAGAAAGGCAATGATTTAATTTTTAAAATCTTTGATTTTTATGAAAAGAAAAGAAACAGAGATTTTTGAAGTTGAAAAAAAAAATAAAAATGAAAGATAGAATTTAAATATTATAGAAAAATTAAACTTGTACTAAGATCTACTAGTTAGATCTTAGCATCTACTTGCAATTAAATTAAAGAGCAATTAAAATTAAAAAAGTAGAATTAAAAGGGCAAAAATTAAAAAATAAAAATTAAAAGAGCAATAAACTAAATTTTATATCAAAATTAAAACTTAAAATTTAAATACAATAATTAAGAGGAAAAGAAATAAAAATAAAAAACTCTTAATCTTCATATCAGTAGCAGCATGGAGATGGCATAAAAGTCTGACTCTTCTTCTCAGCACCGTCTGTCTTGAAACAATCATTAGCCAAAGCCTGACTCCCATCCTTTATCGTGGCTTCTCCTAGATCAAATGTCTCAACTCCGGGTTCTTAGGATTTTTTTATAGCTATTGGAGGGGTGGAGACTTTGTTATCAGACAGTATGGAACTAAAAAGATTGTATGGATCCATGTTTGTTGAAGAAATTAAGAGAAAATCATTGGATCTATCTTCTGTGAAGTTCCTATGTATTCTAGCTATCAAATGATGATCCAGGGCTTCAAAAAATATCAAAAATGGACATGTAATAGCCCAGATCAAGTCAAAATAAGTTCTAGCCATCGGAACAAGCTTGATGGAGAAAATCAGGCTATAGGATCGCATCTAAAGTGTTTGGATCACCATCAGGAGTGATTTCGGCCATTGGATCACTGCCTGGCACGAGCACTGCCATCGGATTGCATTATAAGGAAGCTGAGAACCAAATCAGCAAAGGAAAGAACCCCTGCCATCCGATCTTCACTGCAAACCATGTGGACCATCTAATCATGCCATTACTATAACTATGGACCGACCGCACCATAGACCTCGACCAATCAGCACCGACCTTAGCCTGTGAAATTACAAAACTATCCTTATATGCTGCAATGAATTTTCTGTAGATCCTTTAAGGGTCTTGGTCCACCATGTCACATCTTTTGATTAGCTGTCTGATTCTGAGCTGGTGCATGGTCTACTATAGACCACTAGTCTGCAACGTCATGATGATGTCAGCATTAGAGTGGAATTGGGTTGGTGGGTTGGGCCGGCTTGTTGGCATGCCAACTAGCTGGGACGTGCCAGCTTCTGTGGCTGAGCTGAGCGCACCGACTGAGCCGATTCAATTTTTTCATTTTATTTATTTATTTATTTATTTATTTTTAAAAAAAATTATATTAGATCCATTTTAACTCTGACTTTCTTCAAGTTTATTTTATTGTGACCAAAAAAATGAGCTCTTTTTATTGATGATAATATTTTATTTTTTATTTTTATTATTTTTACTATAATTTTTATTTTATTTTTTTAATTTATTTTTATTATTATTTTTATTATTTTTATTTATTTATTTTTATTATTTTTAAAATATTAATATAAATTAATTAATAAATTGATATTTTTATAAGCAAATTTGTAATACTTATCATATCTCTAGAAAAATGAATGGATGATAATAATAAGGCTAGGTATTACATGTTGGGCTCCATATCTAATGAGCTACAGTGCCAACATAAAGACATCAAGACTATCTGCTAAATGTTAGCTCATCTGCAAGAGTTTTTCAATGAGCAGAGTCGCACAACCCGATATCAAGTCTCCCACAGACTTTTTAAGGCCCAAATGCATGATGTGTAATTGGTTCGAGATCATTGTTTAATAATGATCAAGAACCTTAAAGAGCTTAAGAAGCTTAGTGTCATCATGGATAGGGACTTGCAAATTGATGTGATCCTACAGTCCTTGACTAATGCATATAAGCAGTTCATCATGAACTTCTATATGCATAAGCTTTAATGTACCTTGGCTAAACTCATGAATATGCTGATTACTGCTGAGCTTTCTCTGAAAGGTTCAAAAAGCTCAATACTAGCTGTGGAGTCGACTTCTTCTAAGAGAAAGTCTTTTGGAAAGAAGAAGAAGTCTACAAAGAAGTAGAAGATGGAAGGTGGAAAGAAGAAGAAAGGGAGCTGAAGAAGAAGGCCGTTGATAAAAAAAATATTTTCATTGCAACATTGATGGCCATTGGAAGCGGAGCTATCCTTTATACCTGGCCAACCTAAAGAACAAGAAGGAGGCAGGACCTTCTGGAGATATGCTCATTATTGAATCTAACCTTATGGTTTTTTCTACATCTAGTTGGGTGCTTAACTCTGGTTCTAGTGCTCACTTGTGCACTTCTATGTAGGATCTTAAGAAGAATAGGAGGCTAAGGGATGGTGATGATTTTGCGCATCGAAAATTGAGCAGGAGTTGCTACCGTGGTTGTGGGAACCTACCCTCTTCGATTACCATCAGGATTAGATTTACGACTTAGGGACTGTTATTTTGTGCCTGTAGCAAGTAGAAATTTGATTTCTATTTCTTGTTTAGCATAAGAAGATTATGTAATTAGCTTTCTTAGGGATCATTGTACTATTCTTTTTGAAAAAATAAAATTATAGGTGGTTTCTTAATTAACGGTCTCTATCAGTTGCATGTTGATGTATCTATATTAAATATCAAGCAAAACATGAATGCCATATGATCGAAGCGATCCAGAAATAGTCTAAATGATAGGTATCTATAGCATCTTAGGCTAGGTCATATAGTCGAAGATAGGATTAACAAATTGAAAAAATCCAGACTTATGAGTCCATTGACTTTTGAGTCATATCTGATTTGTGAATCATACCTTCAAGGCAAAATGACCAAGCTCCCTTTTGTAGGATATGGGAAAAGGGTCACGAACCTACTTACCCTAGTACATATAGATGTGTGCAGCCCATTTAATGTGTCGATCAGAGATAATTATATCTACTTCATTACCTTTATCGATGATCTATCTCTGTACAGGTATATGTACCCAATGCATCATAAGTCTGAAGTCTTTAAAAAGTTCAAGAAATTCAGACACGAAGTAGAAAAGCAAACTGAAAAGCCCATTAAGGCTCTTCGATCAGATCGAGAAGGCAAATACCTTAGTCAAAAATTTCTAGACTATCTTAAGAATAATGGCATAGTCTCATAATAGATTCCACCTGGAACACCTCAACTCAATAGAATTTTAGAATGAAAAAATCGGATCCTATTAGATACGGTCTGATCCATGATGAGTTTCATGGACCTTCCTAAGTTTCTTTGGAGACATAGTCTAATGATCGCTATTTACCTACTGAATAGGATTTTCTCTAAAACCATTCTTACCACACCGTATGAGATATGGCATGGTAAGAAACCAAGTCTGAGTCATCTCAGAATTTAGAATTGTCCTGCTTATCTCAAGCGACAGCAGGTGGACAAATTAGAGTCTAGGTCCTTTAGAGCTTGGTTTATTGGATATCCTAAAGAGTTATTAGGATACTACTTCTATCTTTCGAAAGACTATAATATGATTGTGAGTCGACATGCTGTTTTTCTTGAAAATTAGTTTATTCAAAATGGTAGCATCGGAAGATAGATTAGGCTCGAGGAGAAGATCTCCGAAGAGCAACTAGCCAAGGAACTATGTAACCCAATCAGTTAGAGCCAATCCAAACACTATTTCCACCACCTCATAGATCAAGTAGGGTTTTCTATCCTCCTGAAAGATACTTAGGTACTATTTCAGAGGATATAGAAGAAATGTTCCTCATAGAAAATGGAGTTCATGGTGATGATCCCAAAATCTATAACGAGATGATATCTAATATCGACTCCAAGAAATGGTTAGAGATAATGAACTCAGAGATTGACTCAATGCGCTTGAACCAAGTCTAGATCTTGGTAGATCCACCTAATGATATTGTACCTATTGGGTGTAAATGGATCTTCAAGAGAATGATAGGTATTGATGAGAATGTAGAGACATTCAAAGCTATGGTCATAGTGAAAGGATATAGTCAGCACAAAGACATTGACTATCATGAGATCTTTTCACCAATAGCCATGCTAAAATCCATCTGCACACTACTTGCTGTTGTAGTCTATTTCAATTATGAAATATGACAAATGGATGTGAAAACAATATTCTTAAATAGATATCTTGAGGAAGATATCTATATGAAATAGCTACTTCATTTTATATCTAGTAATCATGATCAAAAGGTCTGCAAGCTGCAAAGGTCCATCTATGGACTACAGCAAGCATCTCGAAGTTGGAATGCTTATTTTAATGATGTGATCAAATCATTTGATTCTATAAAAAATAAGAAAGAGCCCTGTGCATTCAAAAAGATCAATGGGAGTGCCGTTGTTTTTCTCGTACTATACATGGATGACATCCTTCTTATTGAAAATGACATTTCCATGTTGACCATGATCAAAATATGGTTGTCAAAAGAGTTCTCTATAAAAGACCTAAAAGAGGCATCCTTCATATTAGGAATAAAGATCTATAGGGATAGACAAAATAGGATACTAGGTCTCTCATAGAAGATGTACATAGAGGAGGTGCTGAAGAGTTTCAGCATGGAAAACTCCAGGAGGAGACTGGTACCCTTCAGACATGGCATTCATCTCTCCAAGAAGATGTATCCCAACACACCTAAGGAGATTGAATGTATAAGCAAGATCCCGTATGCTTCAGCAATAGGAAGGCTCATGTATGCCATGCTATGTACACGACCTAATATTGCCCATGCTGTGAGTATCACGAGCAGGTATTAGTTAAATCCAGATGAAGAGTACTAGAATTTTGTGAAATGTATCTTTAAATACTTGAGAAGGCTAAGGATATATTTCTAGTCTTTGAAAATGGAGAACTTCAGGTCTAGGGGTATATAGACTTGGACTTCAAGTCCAACATAGATGATCGAAAGTCGACATCTAAAAATCTATTTGTATGTAATAGTGGTGCAGTTAGCTAAAAGAGTTTCAAGAAAATCATGATTACAGACTCTACCATGGATGCCGACTACATCGCTACATCGAAAGCTATGAAAGAAGTATTCTAGTACAAGAAGTTCGTCGCAGAGCTCAGAGTGAGGCCATCAAATGCCATCTCTCTATACTATAATAATAATGGTGCCATAGCCCTAGCTAAGGAGCCGAGGTCTCACCTAAAGTCAAAGTATATCGAGCAGCGATATCACTCATCCATAATTATCTCGAGAAGAATTACATCGAGGTTAAGAAAGTCGATACCGCAAACAATGCGACAGATCCACTGATGAGGCCCTTAAGCCAGTAGAAGATCGAAGCCATCTTGAGAAGATGGGATTTAGATTTGTAGTCAATTGGCTTTAGGTTAAGTGGGAGTTTGTTAGATGAGTATCCTAGAAGCTTGATTGGCTAACACTTGTAATACACTTTCTAAGAGTATTATTATAATTTTGACTTAAAATTAATAAAAAAAAAATTTCTTCTATCACATTGTGTATATAGTGTCTGTGATATATCCTTTGAGTTAATGGAATGCTAATACATACTTTCTAGAGTTGAAAATTTAAGATATGTATTTTCATAATTAACTCATAAAATACTCCCAACCGTAGGATCATCGTGAAGATGGTGATCGATCCGAAATGTTAGTATATGATCACTTTCTTAGGATAGATGAGTCTTAAGTCTACAGTATGGAGATACCGGAGCGAGAGTACAGCTATTTGTTAGAGAATGAGGGCAATGAGTATGACCACTTCAAGCAGTCATAAGGGAGTCTACCTTCTCGTTGATGACTAAGCTTGATGCTGTAGTGGTGTATCTGGTTCTTTGACCTAAGGTACATCGATAGTTCACCATGAGTGTGTTATAGTTTGACTACATCATAACTCGATCTCCTAGCCATTCGGAATCCTAAGGTGAATGTTGGTTATAGCATGTTCATCGTAGGAATTAGATCACACCAATAGGTGATCTATTAATCTTGATAGATGAGAAGTAGCCCTATGTTGATCATGAGATCAAGTCTATAAGGATAGAGTGAAATAATATAAAAGAGTTTTCTATTAGATTTTTTACATTGGACTTGAATTGAAAGATTCATTCATATGACGGGTATTGGGTTTGATGAGTTCACCTTAACCCTAATCCTGTCTGGGCTCATGATAGAAGAACCCGATCACAATGTAGCTAGACCAAGAGGTTTGCATTTAGTTCTGATGGATGGTCACCATATACTGCTAGGTATCACTAATAAATTTTGGGAGCAATTAGAATGATCTTGATAATCGATCATTCTAATTAGATGAATTGAAAAAGTTCTGACCCATCGAAAGGTATTTCGATGATGTCGATGATAGAGATCGCGACATATCTCATTACCATACGAAATTGAACCTAACTAGGACACACAAATAAGGATTTTAGATATGGATGTGATCAATTGGGCTAACCAAATTTGATTTATTTGGATTAGATCCAATTAGGTTCAAGAAAATCATGCTAGCACATGATTAAGCCTAACATTCTCCTTCTATAGTCTTTCTGATTCATCTCGATCGAGTCAAATTGGATTTGGCTCATCTGAGAATTCTATCTTAATCTAATTAGAGCTTGTCTAGGTCAAAAAAGTATCATCCTAACCTAATCTAGCCTTATCCTAATCCATTGGATGGAAATAGGACAAAACCTGCCAATTTCCATAACCTTTAGGACAAGGGTCAAAGGTTGACCCTAGATGTAGGAATTGATGGGTATGGGGCATGTGCCCCCTAGAGAATTTCTAGGGATGCATGCCCCCTCTAATTTACATGAAGAATAATGTGCACATGGCCTATATTAGCGTGCACACATGGGGATAAAAGGAGAGAGTCCCATATGAATATGACTCTAAGGTTTCTTGATGGGATCGAAAACCCTAGTGCCCATTTTTTGTCTTTATCCAATTATGGCGCCACTTATGGAGGAGTTTTGGGGCATCTAACCTAATTGGATCAAGTGTGTAAGCATGGCCAATCAGATTAAGATCTAATTTAATCAACCAATATGATTGGTTGATGCTGTGTGGCACTGCATGGTACATGGAAGTTTATTTAAACCCTGCTGCATCCTAGGTTTTCCATGCACCCACTCCCCACACCATAAGGCTGCCGCTCCCTCTCCTCTTCCATACCACCCTCTCTATAGTCCTCTCCCTCTTCTCTATGCCCAAAGGTTGGGCAAAATACCAGCAAGGAGATCCAAAGCAGTTGGCGCAAAGATCAAGCAGTTTGACAACTAGTTCGTGAGACGATCGCGTTGCCTTCAGAAGTTATTTTGAAGGATCTAAAGGAAGACTCCAGATTTGATCTTTGAAGATTAGATCTAGAAGGAGAAGGCACCTAGACCAGTCCAAGTAGACTTTAGTAGAGGTCGGGCGCTTGCATGGCTAGATCCAGAACCTCAGGTGTTGATAGATCATCGTTAGGGTGAATCGTTTACCCAATTAGGTATCAATAGTTATTTTTTATTTTATTTTTATTTTTATTTTAATATTAGATCATTAGGATCAGATCTAAGTACTTTCAAATTTGATTAAGATTTATATAAAAAAAATTTTAAAAATTTTTGCTACAGATCAGATCAGATCAGATCAAATCGATCCTGCGGTGGAAAACTATATTTTTCCTCCAACTAGTATCAGAGCTGCATTTGCAATTCTTTAAATTAAATTTTAATCTATTTTTTATTCTATTTTTAATTTGATATTAAAAATTTTAGATATCATATCAGATGTAATCAGATCTGAAATTAGTAGATTAAAAATTTTAATTTATATATAAGATATATTTGATGCATGTTCAGACTAGGTTTGTAGAATTATTCTATGAATTATCTAAAATAGAATTTTATATGACATGATCATTTAAAATTTTATTTTTTAGATGTTATATCAGATATATCAAATCTAAAAATATGCATATTTATTTTAAATTTTGATATATGAGATGTATACAATGCATGCATAGTTAGATCTATAATTTTATATGCGATATATGTTATAGATCTAAGAGTTTTGTAGCGTAATTGTTAATTTCTGATTAAAGAATTCTCCTTGAACGTCCAGTCATAAGAGTAGAAAAGATTTTAAAGGCCCTCTCTTTTTATTCGATGGAGTGTTCTTATGGCGTGCAAGGGTGCTGCACGTTTGTCCTTAATCAGAAATCAAAAATTTACTTTTCTGCAAAATTCTAGATCCCAAAATTCTAGAATTTTTATGCATGTTTTATTTATAAACCGAAACATAATTAAGAATTAAAATTATAAAATCAATTAGAACTAAAAATTATGAATTTTTAGATCTAAGACACCTTCATAAATTTGGGTTCGGATATGGATAGCTTAATTAGGTCTAGCGGTTGATCAAACTGAATCAAGAGTTGGTTAGATGAGATCAAGAGTGCTTAGATTTGACCAGTCTGATAGGATTAAGTTTGGATCAAGGTCTACTCATAGTCACATATGGTCGATCAAGTTAAGACCTAATTTGACTTCATGGTTCGAGCCTAGATTGTAGGCTAATCCGATCGATTTTGGTTCGATAATTGGTGTATAAGGTAAGTTTGACAGATACGACCGACTGATTTTTAATTGGAAGCTACTCGACTTAAATGCATTCTTATTAAGTTAATAGTATATCCCTTCCATTGGTCTCACTTATCTGGCCATTTGAGTCAACCCATTTTTGGTTTGAGGTGGCTAACGATTCGAGCTAACCCATGCCACTAGGTTAGTCATAATTATTATGACTAAGTCAAGTCATGTCTAAGAGACCTAAATCAAATCTTTCTAAGAAAATATTAAGTCATAGGTCTTCTACCATTGTAGATGTGCGGGCCTTTCCCAGGATTGATTATTCTCAGCTGGTTATAGTAGTTCAGTTGCACCAAAAAAATGCAACCATGTCTATTAGACATTGGATGCTACGAGTTGGAGGATGGATTGGGCTCAATATTCTAGATATGGTGAGAGATCCAATCAGAAATCCAACTTGTGTAAATAGTGGGTCTGAGTTAACTAAGGATTGGAGCAATATTCTGGGCATGGTGAGCTTCATAAATGAGAGACTAGGTTTGGGTGCACCATGATTATAGAATCATTGGACAAGAGTTATCCACTCATCGATTGATCCATCATCAATAACTACTAGGTGAGGTGGTAAGCCAGTTGATGGGACCACACCATCCACTAAAAGTCTATGATCGTAGAGATTTTTGCATCTCTACTAAGAAAGTGTTGGGATCCAAAAAAATAGTGGAAGCCTAATTTATTTAAAAATAAAACTTCTAAACAAATTGGTCAAGTTTAATTACAAAGTCTAACTAGAAATTTTGACTCTTTACAGGAAAATGTCTACATCGAACCCCCTAGCTAAATTCCTAGGCACCCACAGACTGATTGGACCCAATTATAAGGATTGGCTCAGAAATTACAAAATCATTTTGGATTTTGAGAAGTTGTCTTATGTATTGAACCAGGATCCTCCCACTTTACCAGCCCATCCGACCGCTGAATAGAGAGCATCTCTGAAAAAATGGATGGATGATGATAATAAGATCAGGTACTATATGTTAAGCTCAATATCTGATGAGCTATAGCGCCAACATGAAGACATCAAGACTACCTATCAAATATTGGCTCACCTGCAAGAGTTGTTCGATGAGCAGAACCGCATAGCCCAGTATCAAGTCTCCTATGGACTTTTAAGGCATAAATGCATGATGGGTAGTTAGTTCAAGATCATTGTTTGACAATGATCAAGGATCTTGAGGAGCTTGAGAAGTTTGATGTCATCATGGATAGGGACTTATAGATTGATGTGATCCTGTGGTCCTTGACTGATGCATATGGACAATTCATCATAAACTTCTATATGTATAATTCAATGTACTTTGGTTGAACTCATGAATATGCTAGTTACTATTGAGATTTCTCTGAAAGGTTCAAAGAGCTTAGTACTTACTGTGGAGTGGACTTTTTTCAAGAGAAAGTATTTTAGAAAAAAGAAGAAGTCTATGAAGAAGCAGAAGGTAGAAGGTGAGAAGAAGAAGGGAGAGCTGAAGAAGAAGGCCACTAATAAAAAAAAGTATTTCCATTGCAACACCGATGGCCATTGAAAATAGAACTATCCTTTATACCTGGCTAACCTAAAGAACAAGAAGGAGGCAGGTCCTTTTGGAAGTATGCTCGTTATTGAATCTAACATTATAGTTTCTTTTACATCCAATGGGTGCTTGACTTTGGTTCTAATACTCACTTGTGTACTTCTATGCTGGGTCTTGAGGAGAATAGGAGGCTGAAGGATGGTGAGATGATCCTATGCGTCGAAAATGGAGCAAAAGTTGCTACTGTGGCCGTAGGAACCTATCCTCTTCGATTATCATCAGGATTAGATTTAGTACTTAGGGACTATTATTTTGTACCTGCAAAAAGCAAGAATTTGATTTTTATTTCTTGTTTAGCACGGAAAGATTATGTAATTAGCTTTCTTAAGGACCACTGTACTATTTTTTTTAAAAAGAAATAAAATTATAAGTGGTTGATTAAATAATAGTGTCTATCAGTTGCATGTTGATGTATTTGTATTAAATATCGAGCAAAACATGAATGCCATAGGATCGAAGCGACCTAGGGATAGTCTAAATTATAAGTATATATGGCACCTTAGGCTTGGTCGTATAGTCAAAGATAGGATTAACAAATTAGAAAAATCAAGACTTATGAGTCATGTTGGGGATAAACCTACTCCTACCAAAGTTCGGCCATTTAGTTTCGAAATAACCTTGGCCAGCAGTATCAATCGTGATAGGGCTTCAATCAACGTGAACTATCACTCCAGTTAACTCCGAATGGGTCAACCTTCAATCTACCGGATGATCTTCTCTAACCACATGGATTAGATCTAGGTCTAGTAAAGTGTTGCGAATCTCATCTAGATGAGCTTGAATAATGAAAGTAACTACTTCCCATCAGGCAGTATGGCTTAAGCACCAGAACCCAATCAGTCTGACCTTATTTGGTGATGAATTATGAAAGCAGTAGAATTCCTCCTTTAAAAGAAGTTAGTCTTGGTCGAATTCCTTTTGGATGAGTTTAAATAGTAAGAGCGGTTGCTTGAGCAGTTGGAATCCTAAGTATTCATCCACTAGGTAGTCTAGCCCAGCCAACCTAGAAGCTGGCCAAACTCCTTTCCAACTAGATCCTCCTCAAGCTAAGTCTCATCATTGTAACCAGGCTTCATATCAAGGATCTCTCATCAACATAGCTCTTTCCTAGATGAACTTTCACGTACCACTGAGGATAGTAGAACTTGGCATTCCTATATCTAGAATTCTGAGTGTGCAAATCATAGTTAGTGAAAGGACTTCATCATCAAGCGAAGTCCGAGCTCCTCTCCCAAAAGCCTCGTCGCTATTCTAAATCAGTGAACTTGCTGCCCTCAGCCCTTGAACCAGAATAGTTATCCATTAATAGGCAATCCTAAAGATAGCCAAACTTCGAGAGGGAGAGACTTCCAAACGAACTCCTCCAGTCACTAAGTAGACTCCATCCGGTCAAACTCCTTCTAGTCGAGCTCCTTCCAGTCAATCTCTATCCGATCGATCTCCATCCAATCGAACTCCTTCCAATGGATCTTCCAATAGTCAAGTTCCTCTTAGTAATCAAGTTGGCTGTCTTATATCCTGAATATCCATCGAGCAGGCTTAAATAGCAGAAGGAGCTCATCCCCAACACAAGTTTGACTCTCGACATAGTGAACATCTATTAGCCTACAGACAACCTTGGGGAAGCTCGAATCTCTCGTAAGCTATTAAAATGTGAAGTTCTTCACTGCCTATGGCAACTCCATCTAGGTTTCACTCATCAATCCCCAACAAACCTTGATCAATTACAAGCTCACTACATATATTGAAGTCTTCAACTTACGTCCAAGCTCCAACAAATGGATTTCAACCACCTACAAGTTGTGACAAGCAACAGTCTGTAATAAACTCCACGTGACCTAAACGGTTCACTACCAGACGGTTATGGCTGTCACCATCAGTTTGTTACATGCTCTATCTATAAAAGAAATCCTCCAGATATATTTTTCTCTAGGCTCTCATCTTCTTCTCAAAACTCTGCTAGAAATCTCCTAAGTTCTCCATTTCTGTTGATAGAGTACTGACTTGACTATCGGAGGATCCTGTTGGAGCAACCCTACCTCTGATTTGGACTTCTTTCATAGATCTCGATGGTGACCGCATCTTCTCCAACTCCAGCATTTTTCAGCATCCATAGTTTTCTGTACCAATAGAATTGGTGTTGGAGGAAGGACCTACACTATCCCTTGTTCTTAAAGGAGTACTCAGTCGGATTTCACTCTGCTTTGGTCTCCTCTTCTTTGACCAAGTTTAGCAAGATGCTTCCTAGGAAGACATCGACCAGGCAATCCACTACCTGGCCAGATCTCATCCAAATCTACCTGCTTTAACTTCATCTCCAACACCCCAAGCTCCTCCATAGGCAGTAGTGGTGGACACATAATGATTTAACTTGCTGATCCAGTAGGTCAAAGGCCTCACTGAAGTAGTGCAGGCCATGCAGCAACCTCTGGCACCAATCCAGCTGAAGAGGACATCACCGGCATATCAAAATCTAGCACAAGGAAGACCCACCTGGGCTAGTCATCTGATGACTCTTGGAAAGGAAAAGTAGAGGGTGGAGAGCCCCTATTCCGATCATGATTCTATCCTTGAAGGATCTCTGCCTCCATTTTGCAAGCGAACCCTTGAGATTCATGATCGAGCGGATTTTCTTGATCAAAAACTTTGAGAAATAGACTAGAAAATTGAGAAACTCTACCATGCTGCTCCCGTATAAATCGATAATGTTTGTACTGACCCCTCTTTCTCTCTTCAAATTATGCAAGAACCTATCCCACCAAACTTCAAGCTTCCTCAGTTTGAGAGCTACAATAGAACCTCTGATCTGGTTGACCACCTTGAGGCCTTCCAAACCATGATGTTGCTCCATAGCATGTCAAATGCCATTTTGTACTGAGCTTTCCTCTCCACCTTGAAAGGAGCAGCAAGAAACTAGTACTCGGGCCTTAAACTAAGTATGATCTTCTCTTTTGATCAAATGGGCTATCAATTTATGGCTCATTTCATCAACAGCCGACATCTAAGGTGGGGTTCGGACTCTCTTATCAGTATCAAGTAGAAGAAAGGAGAATCCATTTGAGCTTACGTCAATCATTTCAACGCTGCTATGATGGAGGTCCAAAATCTAGACCAATCTATTGCTATGGCCATACTGAAGGACGGTCTTCAGAAGAATGACCTACTATCTCCCTGGAGAAGAAGTACCCCAAGGACTTTGCTGACATACTAGCTCGAGCTGATGGTTATGTCCGAATGAAAGAGGCTTTTAAAGCCAAGGATGATGAAGCCATAGGAGAGTGGCGTGCATAAGAATTCAGTATGCCCGCAGTTAAAGAAAATTCGAGTGAAGCTCGGTCAAGCTCTAGAACTCCATCTGAACACAAACGAGCCTGAATCCCTCCTCGAGCTCATCAGCCAAAAAGTCCTGACTAAAGGGCACGATGGAAGTCTCCCCTAGGAGATTCCATAGCTACTCCCCCCTTAATGCTTTAAAAGCTCAAGTACTGATAGAGATTAAGGAGCAGCTGCCAAGGCCGGATAAGATGCGGTCTCATCCTAGCAAGTGAAATCCCAACAAATATTATCTCTACCATCATGACCATGATCATGACACTGAAGAATGCATTCAACTCCAAGATGAGATTAAGGAGCTTATCAGGCTAGGCTAGCTTGGCCAATTTCTTCGATGTCGGCTTAAGGGAAGGGAGGATCGGCTAAGAGCACTACCGCAGCCAAAACGACCAAGGAGGGAGGAGCAACAAGGGGATTGGCCTCCACTAGGCATCATCAATACTATTGCTGGGTGACTTCGGTGGGGAGAGACCAGTGGATCAAGAGAAATGGCTAAATGGTAGACGACTAAAGAGCCCATATCCTTCATCGAAGAAGATGCACAAGGAGTTCGGTTCCCGCACAATGATGTGGTTGTAGTTTTTTTAAATATAGTTGACTCTGATGTATGCTGCATTCTTATTAATAATGGAAGTTCTACCAATATGTTGTTTTATGATGCTTTCTCCAAATTGTATATACCTAATAACTGACTGGGACCAATAAACTCTCCACTGGTAGGCTTCACCGATGATGCTATGTCGGTTGAAGGGATAATAACCTTAATTATGACTGTAGGATAGTATCCAAGATAGTCTAGAGCACAAGTAGATTTCTTAGTGGTAAAGGCCCCATCTACTTACAATGCAATTCTCGATCAATCTAGATTAAATGCACTTTGAGTAGTGGTGTTGACTTATTACTTGAAAATAAAGTTTCCAATGAACTATGAGATCAAAGAGGTCAAGGCAGATCAAGCCCTGGTGAGACATTGCTATTCAATTGCCTTACAAGAGAATGGACAACCAAATCCTTGTCCAGTGGATGGGCTCGACATTTGTGACGATCTTACTGAAGACCGGGGTAAACCCATGGAGGATCTTGTTGCAATTCCATTAAATAATGTGAATGAAGATCACACTATGCAAATCGGCTCTAGCTTGAGAGGAGATATCAGAGATCAACTCATCACCTTCCTATGGAGAAATGCTGATGTCTTTGCTTGGATCCTCGTATATATGCCTGGAATTAATACAGAAGTGATGGAGCATCGTCTGGTGGTTGATCCCAAACCTCGACCAGTGAAAGAAAAGCTACGTAATTATGCTCTAGAGTGATAGAAGGCAATTGTTGAAGAGGTCGACAAGCTCCTTAAGGCTGGATTCCTCCAAAACATCTCTTATATGAACTGGATCTCCAATGTGGTCCTCGACAAGAAAGCTAACGACAAGTGGTGGATGTGCATAGACTTCAAAAAACTAAATAATGTTAGATATATGTGCCCTAGAAGCCAGAATTGGTTGACACTTGTAATACACTTCTAGGGGCAAAATTGTAATTTTGACTATAATTAATGAAATGGGTTATTTTCTATCACACATGTGTATTTAGTGTCTGTGATACATCCTTTGAGTTAATGGTAATGATAATTCATATTTTCAAGAGTTGAAAATTTAAGACATGAATAATCATTATTAACTCATAAACAGCTCCCGACCATAGGATCATCACGAGGATGGTGATTGATCCGGAAGGTTGGTGTACGATCGCTTCTCTTTAGTAGATGAGTCTTGAGTCTACGGTGTGGAGACACCGGAGCGAGAGTACAGGTACTCGTTAGAGAACGAGGGCACTGAGCGTGACCACCTCGAGTAGTCATTAGGAAGTCTACCTTCTCGTCAATGACTGACTCGATGCTGCAGTAGTGTGTCTGGTTCTTTGACCTGAGATGCATCGGCAGTTCACCTTGAGGGTGTTATAGTTTGACTACACCATTACTCGGTCTCCTAGCCATATGGAACCCTGAGGTGTATGTTGGCTATAGCATGTTCATTGTAGGAACTGGATTGCATCAAGATGGAATCTATCTACCTCGGTGGTAGAGGAGCAGCCCTATGATGATCATGAGAATCAAGTCCAGAAATCCATGGCCATGGTAGAGTGAAATAATAGAAAGAGTTTCTATTTAGATTTTCACATTGGACTCGAATCGAATGATTACATCATATGACAGAGACTAGGGTTTGACGAGTTCACCTTAACCCTAATCTGATCGGGGCTCAAGATAGAAGAACTTAATCACACAGGTAGCTGCACCAAGAGGTTCGCATTCAGCTCTGATGGGTTGCCACCATATACTGCTAGGTGTCACTGGTGGATTTTGGGAGCAATTAGAATGATTTAGATGATCGATCATTCTAGCTGTTCGAATCAGAAGAGTTCTGATCCATCGAAAGGAGTTTCGATGATGTCGATGATAGAGATCATGACATATCCCATTACCATACAGAACTGAACCTAACTGGGTCACACAAACAAGGGTTTGAATCTGGTGATCATCAATTGAACTGATCTAGTTCAATTGATCTGAATGAGATTCAATTAGGTTCAAGGAAAATCGTGCTAGCACTCGATTGAACCTAACGTTCTTCTTTTACTATCATAAATAAGTTGTCCTGACTGAGCCAAAGGAGTTTGTGCTCAATCAGAGGCCTTCATATGGTCTGACTGGAGGTTGTCCAAGTCAGAATAGGTTGTCTTATTTGTAAGACATTACCTGCCATTTTTGGTCACCTGCCATTTCTTGTTCTTTGACTTTGGTCAAAAGTCTACCTTTGACTGGTCAAACGTTGACCATTGACACCTTTGACTTTTGACCACATGTCATGCACCTATTGGAGAGCTGGTGGGGGCCTTGTCCCCCTGCCAGAACCTGCAAGGAGAAGGGCGCACGCCAAGGGTGGCGTGAGCCCAAGTAGGAGGCGCCTAGGAGTCCTTGTTGGACAAGGACTCCACCTCCCTTTTTGGATTCCAATCAGAGTTCTACTAAGAATCCAGTTTGACTGGTCTTAGGCGCCCTCTAAGGAGGAATCCAGGGGTCTCTATTCCAACCAATCAGATTTAGATCTGATTTCACAAAGGGTTGTGATTGGTTGAGAGGAAGAGGAGTTGGATCACAAGAGGTCTATAAATAAGACCCTGCGCCCAACCCTAATCCTAAGTAAAAAAGTCTTATTGAAAGAGATTTCCCACGCCCCAAGGCTGCCTCTCCCCTCCTTCTCCATGCCATACTCTCTTCTCCCCTTGCTCTCCACGTCCAAAAGTGTTTTGGACTTAGGTTTGGTGCGATTCAGATCAAGGAAAGGCGATCAAAAGCAAGAAGGCTGCGCTGCTGCAAAAGGACGACTGCAGATCTTCAAAAGAGTTTTGAAGATCCTCCAGATCAGATCCAGATCTGATTTTTGGAGGAGTGATAGAGAAGAAGAGGATCTCCAGATCCAACCCGAGTGGATACCGGTAGAGGCCAGGCGCTTGCGTGGCTAAGATCCAGAACCTTCCGCTGCAATCAGGATCATCTACAGGGTAATAGGATTACCCAAATCAGGTAAATTAAATTTGATTTAATTTATCTTATTTTATTTTATTTATTAAAATAATAAGAATCAGATCTGAAACATATCAAGATCTGATTGAGATCAAGAGAAAAATTTTTGAAATATATCTCTTGATCTAATCAGATCTGGACGAACCTGGACCGGGAAATCAGGATTTCCCTTCAACTGGTATCAGAGCCATGGTTCTAAAATTGTTTAGATCTGATTTTAATTTTATTTTAATTAAAAATAATGTGATTTCAGATGTCACATGAGATGTGATCAGATCTGAAATCAGAAAAATTAAAATTAAATGATTTGGATCTAAGAACATGAAGATATGCATGACTAGTTCTAGAATAGAATAGTTCTATAGAATAGTTTTGCATGTCTTTGATTTAATATGATTAAATCATATTTTAGATCTTCTTATTTACTATTTTCTGATATTATAAGTGTTATAATAACATCTGATAAACAGCAAATAAAAATTATTTAATTTTAAATATCATATGAGATATGATAGATGCATGACTAGACTAGTTGTAGAATAGTTCTACATAATTGTCTAGATTAGAATTTATTTTGATTAGATCAATTTAAATCTAATTTTTTAGATTATTATGTGATAATTTAGATCTGAAAACATGCATGATTTGATACATGAGATGTATGCAAAATATGCCTTGATTAGATCTAAATTTATATATGAGATATATGATATAGATCTATAACTGTTTTGTAGATTTACATGTTCCTGATTAAGGCGTTCCTCTTGGCCGTCCGGTCATAAGAACGAAGAAGGGTTTAAAGGCCCTCTCTTCCCATTCGATGGGGTGTTCTTATGATGTGTAGGGGTGCTGCGTGTTCGTCCTTAATCAGAAACCCAAAACTTACTTTCTGCAAAACCCTAGATCCTGAAACCCTAGGATTTATTGTGCATATTTTGTTTATGAACCCAACTTAATTAAGAATTAAGTTTATGGAATATTAATTAGGTCTAAAATTGAGAATTTCAGATCTAAGACATATTCATAATACTGGGTTCGGGCTTGGGTAGCTCAATTAGGTCTAAGCGGTTGATCAAACCGAATCAAGAGTTGGTTAGATGGGATCAACAATGCTTAAATTGACCAGCCTAATAGGATTAAGTCTGGGTCAAGATCGAGTCACGATCAAGCAAGACCTAATTAGGCTCAGAGGTTAGAGTCTGGATTGTAGGCTAACCCAATTGGTTCTGACTCAACAATTTGGTGTCTAAGGTAAGTTTGGCACAGACGACCGACTGGTTTTTAATTGGAAGCTACTCGACCTGAATGCGTTCTTGTGCGAGTTAATGGCATATTCCTTCCACCGGTCTCACTTACCTGGCCATATCTGTTGACACAGTTCTGATCTGAGGTGGTCAATAATCCGAGCTAACCCATGCCACTAGGTTAGTCATAATTGTTATGACTAAGCCAAGTCTAGTTTAATGAGACCTGAATCAATTCTCCCTAAGAAAAGATTAAGTCCGAGGTCTTCCACCATTGTAGACATGCGGGCCCTTCCCGGGGTTGATTGTTCTCGGCTGGATACAGTGGCTCAGTTGCACCGGGAAGATGCAACCATGTCTATTAGGCATTGGATGCTATGGGCTGGAGGATGAGTTGGGCTCAATATTCCGGATACGGTGAGAGACCCAATTAGGAACCCAGTCTATGCAAATGGTGGGTCTGACTTAACTAAGGAGTGGATCAATATTCCGGATACGGTGAGATTCATGAATTAGAGACCAAGTTTGGGTGCACCATGATTAGAGAATCATTGAACAAGAGTTGTTCACTCATTGGCTAACCCATCACCAATAACTGTTAGGTGAGGTGATGAGTCAGTTGGTGAGACCGCACCACCCACTAGAAATCATCAATCGCGGAGATTTTCGCATCTCTACAGAGGGAGTGTAGGGATCCGAGAAAATAGTGGGAGCTAATTTGTTTAAAAATAAAATCCCTAAACAAATTGGTCAAGTCAAAATTACAGTATCTAACTAGAATCTTTGACTCTCTACAGGAAAATGTCTGCGTCCAACCCACTAGGCACGTATCCTAGACACACATAGACTGACTGGACCCAATTATAAAGATTGGCTCAGGAACTACAAAATTGTTTTGGGTTCAGAGAAGTTAACACATGTTTTGGACCAGGACCCTCCCACCTTACCAGCTCGTCCATCCACTGAACAGAGAGCGTCTCTGGAAAAATGGATTGACGAAGACAATAAGGCCAGATACTACATGTTGGGCTCGATGTCTGATGAGCTCCAGCGCCAACATGAAGATATCGGGACTGCTCGCCAAATGTTGGCTCACCTGCAGGAGATGTTTGGTGAACAGAGTCGCGCAGCCAAATATCAAGTCACAAAATGACTTTTTAAGGCTAAGATGCGTGATGGGCAGTCAGTCCAAGATCACTGTCTGACAATGATCAAGGACATGGAAGAGCTTGAGAAGCTCGGTGTGAAGTTGGACTTGGATTTGCAGAATGATATTATTCTGCAATCCTTGACTGATGCATATGGGCAATTCATCATGAATTACCACATGCATAAACTTCAGAAATTCCTTGGCCGAGTTAATGAATATGCTGGTTACCGCTGAGCTTTCTATGAAAGGTTCTAAAGGCTCAGTTCTTGCTATGGAACGGACTTCTTCCAAAAGAAAGTCTTATGGAAAGAAAAAGAAGTCTGTGAAAAAGCAAAAGGTGGAAGGATCAAAGAAGAAGAAGGCAGAACCGAAGAAGAAGGTCGATGGCAAAGGAAAGTGTTTCCATTGCAACAGCGACGGCCATTGGAAGCGGAACTGCCCTACTTACCTGGCCACCCTAAAGAACAAGAAGGAAGGTCCTTCTGGAGGTATGCTCGTTATTGAGTCTAACCTTACGGTTTCTTCTGCATCCAGTTGGGTGCTTGACTCTGGTTCTAGTGCTCATCTGTGCACTTCTATGCAGGGTCTTGAGGATAGCAGGAGGCTGAGGGATGGAGACATGATCCTACGCATCGGTAATGGAGCAAGAGTTGCTGCAGTAGCCGTGGGAACATACCCTCTGCGATTACCATCTGGTTTAGACTTAGTTTTAAAAGACTGTTATTATGTGCCTGCAGCTAGCAGGAATTTGATTTCTGTTTCATGCTTAGCACAAGAAGGTTATGTGATCACCTTCTTTAAGGACCATTGTAACATTCTTTATGAAAGAAATAAAATTGCAAATGGTTTCCTTGTTAATGGTCTTTATCAGTTGCATATTGATGTACCTGTTTTAACTATCGAGCAAAACGTGAATGCCAAACGACCTAGGGATAGTCCAAATGACAGATATCTATGGCACCTGAGATTAGGTCATATAGCAGAAGATAGGATTAACAAATTGGAGAAAAATGGGCTATTGAGTCCATTGACTTTTGAGTCATATCCAACTTGTGAATCTTGTCTTCAAGGCAAAATGACTAAACTCCCTTTTGTTGGACATGGGGAGAGGGCCACAGATCTCCTTGCCCTAGTACATACTGATGTGTGCGGCCCATTCGATGTGCCGGCTAGAGGCAATTTTGTCTACTTCATTACCTTTACCGATGATCTGTCTAGGTATGGGTATGTGTATCTTATGAGACATAAGTCTGAAGCTTTTGAAAAGTTCAAAGAATTCAGACATGAAGTAGAAAAACAAACTGGAAAACCCATTAAGGTTCTTCGATCAGATCGAGGAGGTGAATACCTTAGCCGGGAATTCCTAGACTATCTTAAGGAAAATGGCATAGTCTCTCAATGGACTCCACCAGGAACACCTCAACTCAACGGGGTTTCAGAACGGAGAAATCGGACTCTATTGGATATGGTTCGATCCATGATGAGCTTCACAGACCTCCCTGATTTTCTTTGGGGACATTCATTATTAACTTCAATCTATTTACTGAATAGGGTTCCCTCTAAAACCGTTCCTACCACACCGTATGAGATATGGCACGGTAAGAAACCAAGTCTGAGTCATCTCAGAATTTGGGGTTGTCCGGCTTATGTCAAAAGACAACAAGTGGACAAGTTAGAGTTTAGGTCCTTTAGAGCTCGATTCATAGGATATCCTAAAGAGTCATTAGGATACTATTTCTACATTCCAGAAGACCACAATGTGATTGTGAGTCGACATGCCATATTTCTTGAAAAATAGTTTATTCAAGATAGTGGCATTGGAAAGCAGATTAAGCTTGATGAGAAAGTCTCACAAGCAGAAAGAGCTAAGGACCAAGTGGAACCAAATCAGGTTGAGCCAATAAGAACACTACCTCCTCCACCTCGTAGATCGGAAAGAGTTTCCCGTCCCCCTGAAAGATACTTAGGTATTATTTCAGAGGATATAGAGGAAATGTTCCTCATAGGTAATGGTGCTCATGGTGATGATCCCAAAACCTACAACGAGGCGATATCAGATATCGACTCCGAGAAATGGCTTGAGGCAATGAAGTCAGAGATCGACTCGATGCACTCAAACCAAGTCTGGACCTTGGTAGATCCACCAGAAGGTATAGTACCTATTGGGTGTAAATGGATCTTCAAGAGAAAGATTGGTGCAGATGGGAATGTGGAGACATTCAAGGCTAGACTGGTGGCAAAAGGTTATAGTCAACGTGAAGGCATTGACTATCAGGATACCTTTTCTCCAGTAGCTATGCTAAAATCCATCCGCACATTGCTTGCTGTTGCAGCCTATTTCGATTATGAAATATGGCAAATGGACGTAAAAACGGCATTCCTAAATGGATATCTTGAGGAAGATATCTATATGGAACAGCCGCTAGGTTTCACATCCAGTGATACTGATCACAAGGTTTGCAAGCTGCAAAGGTCCATATATGGACTTAAGCAAGCATCTCGGAGCTGGAACACTCGTTTCAATGATGTGATCAAAAAGTTTGGTTTCATCAAAAACGAAGAGGAACCATGTGTTTTCAAAAGGGTCAGTGGGAGCGCTGTTGTCTTCCTCGTATTGTACGTGGATGACATCCTCCTTATTGGGAATGATATTCCCATGTTGACATCAGTCAAGATGTGGTTGTCCAAGGAATTCTCCATGAAAGACCTAGGTGAAGCATCCTTTATTCTAGGAATTAAGGTCTATAGGGATAGACCGAATAGGATGCTAGGACTTTCACAGAAGATGTACATAGAGGAAGTACTAAAGAGGTTTAGTATGGAAAACTCTAAGAGGGGATTAATACCCTTCAGACATGGTATTCATCTTTCCAAGAAGATGTGCCCCAGCACACCTGAGGAAATAGAACGCATGAGCAAGATCCCTTATGCTTCTGCAATAGGGAGCCTCATGTATGCCATGCTATGTACACGACCTGATATAGCCCATGCTGTGAGTGTCACAAGCAGATATCAGTCAAATCCAGGTGAAGAACACTGGACTTCTGTGAAATGTATCCTTAAGTACTTGAGAAGAACTAAGGATATGATGTTGGTCTTTGGTAATGGAGAACTCCAAGTTCCAGGGATACACAGACTCGGATTTCATGTCCGATATAGATGATCGAAAGTCGACATCTGGCAGACTGTTTGTGCTGGAAGAGTTCCATAGCAAACCATGGAAGCGATATCATCTCATCCGCGATTACCTTGAGAAAGGTTACGTTGAGGTCAAGAGAGTCAACTCCACAGATAATGTGGCAGACCCACTTACAAAGCCGTTGGGCCAGCAGAAGATCGAAGCCCACCTTGAGAAGATGGGACTTAGACTTGTAGCCAATTGGCTTTAGGACAAGTGGGAGATTGTTAGATATATGTGCCCTAGAAGCCAGAATTGGCTGACACTTGTAATACACTTCTAGGGGCAAAATTATAATTTTGACTATAATCAATAAAATGGGTTATTTTCTATCACATATGTGTATTTAGTGTCTGTGATACATCCTTTGAGTTAATGGTAATGATAATTCATATTTTCAAGAGTTGAAAATTTAAGACATGAATAATCATTATTAACTCATAAAATGCTCCCGACCATAGGATCATCACGAGGATGGTGATTGATCCGGAAGGTTGGTGTACAATCGCTTCTCTTTAGTAGATGAGTCTTGAGTCTACGGTGTGGAGACACCGGAGCGAGAGTACAGGTACTCGTTAGAGAACGAGGGCACTGAGCGTGACCACCTCGAGTAGTCATTAGGAAGTCTACCTTCTCGTCAATGACTGACTCGATGCTGCAGTAGTGTGTCTGGTTCTTTGACCTGAGGTGCATCGGCAGTTCACCTTGAGGGTGTTATAGTTTGACTACACCATTACTCGGTCTCCTAGCCATATGGAACCCTGAGGTGTATGTTGGCTATAGCATGTTCATTGTAGGAACTGGATTGCATCAAGATGGAATCTATCTACCTCGGTGGTAGAGGAGCAGCCCTATGATGATCATGAGAATCAAGTCCAGAAGTCCCATGGCCATGGCAGAGTGAAATAATAGAAAGAGTTTCTATTTAGATTTTCACATTGGACTCGAATCGAATGATTACATCATATGACAGAGACTAGGGTTTGACGAGTTCACCTTAACCCTAATCTGATCGGGGCTCAAGATAGAAGAACTTAATCACACAGGTAGCTGCACCAAGAGGTTCGCATTCAGCTCTGATGGGTTGCCACCATATACTGCTAGGTGTCACTGGTGGATTTTGGGAGCAATTAGAATGATTTAGATGATCGATCATTCTAGCTGTTCGAATCAGAAGAGTTCTGATCCATCGAAAGGAGTTTCGATGATGTCGATGATAGAGATCATGACATATCCCATTACCATACAGAACTGAACCTAACTGGGTCACACAAACAAGGGTTTGAATCTGGTGATCATCAATTGAACTGATCTAGTTCAATTGATCTGAATGAGATTCAATTAGGTTCAAGAAAATCGTGCTAGCACTCGATTGAACCTAACGTTCTTCTTTTACTATCATAAATAAGTTGTCCTGACTGAGCCAAAGGAGTTTGTGCTCAATCAGAGGCCTTCATATGGTCTGACTGGAGGTTGTCCAAGTCAGAAAAGGTTGTCTTATTTTGTAAGACATTACCTGCCATTTTTGGTCACCTGCCATTTCTTGTTCTTTGACTTTGGTCAAAAGTCTACCTTTGACTGGTCAAATGTTGACCATTGACACTTTGACTTTTGACCACATGTCATGCACCTATTGGAGAGCTGGTGGGGGCCTGTCCCCCTGCCAGAACCTGCAAGGAGAAGGGCGCACGCCACCCTAGGCGTGTGCCCAAGTTGGAGGCGCCTAGGAGTCCTTGTTGGACAAGGACTCCATCTCCTTTTTGGATTCCAATTAGAGTTCTCCTAAGAACCAACTTTGACTGGTCTTAGGCACCCTCTAAGGAGGAATCCAGGGGACTCTATTCCCACCAATCAGATTTAGATCTGATTTCACAAAGGGTTGTGATTGGTTGGGAAGAAGAGGAGTTGGATCACAGAGTCTATAAATAAGACCCTGCGCCCAACTCAATTAAGTAAAAAATTGAAAGAGATTTCCCATGCCCCAAGGCTGCCTCTCCCCTCCTTCCTCCATGCCAAACTCTCTTCTCCCCTTGCCTCTCCACGTCCAAAAGTGTTTTGGACTTGGTTTGGTGCGATTCCAGATCAAAGAAAGGCGATCAAAAGCAAGAAGGCTGCGCTGCTGCAAAGGACGACTGCTGATCTTCAAAAGAGTTTTGAAGATCCTCCAGATCAGATCCAGATCTGATTTTTGGAGGTGATAGAGAAGAAGAGGATCTCCAGATCCAACCTGAGTGGATACCGGTAGAGGCCAGGCGCTTGCGTGGCTAAGATCCAGAACCTTCCGCTGCAATCAGGATCATCTACAGGGTAATAGGATTACCCAAATCAAGTAAATTAAATTTGATTTAATTTATATTATTTTATTTTATTTGTTAAAATAATAAGAATCAGATCTGAAACATATCAAGATCTGATTGAGATCAAGAGAAAAGTTTTGAAATATATCTCTTGATCTAATCAGATCTGGACGAACCTGGACCGGGAAATCAGGATTTCCCTTCAAATAAGACTTGTCCAAAAGATAGCTATCCTCTGTCCAAGATCGATCAACTAGGGGATGCAACTTTGGGCTATGAGCTCCTCACTTTTATGGATGCTTTTTCTGGCTATAACCAAATCTAGATGGCGCCAGAAGATGAGAAGAAAACTGCTTTTATCACTAATCATGGTCTTTATTATTATAGGATCATGCCTTTCGGCCTTAAAAATATAGGGGTGACCTACCAGCACCTAGTAAATAAGATCTTCAAAGAGTAGATCAACCGCAACATAAAGGTCTATGTAGATAACATGCTGGTCAAGAGCCAATCTTCAGCAAATCATATCGCTGATCTTAAAGAAAACTTCAACACGCTCTAAAAATATAAAATGAAGCTAAATTCGATTGAGTGCACCTTCGGAGTAACTTCAGAAAAGTTTTTGGAATTTATGGTATCAAGACGCAAAATTGAAGCAAATCTGGAGAAGATTTGAGCCATACAAAGATGGCTGCCCCAAGGTCAATAAAAGAGGTTCAGCATCTGACAGGAAAAGTTGCAGTGTTAAACCATTTTGTTTCAAACTCGATCGAGCGGTGCATGCCATTCTTCCAAGTCCTCAAATAATCAAAGAACTTTTGTTGGACCTCAGAATGTCAACAAGCCTTTAAGAAACTAAAAAGCTACCTCAGCTCACCTCCTCTATTGGTTAAGCCTGAACCTGCAGATGAATTACTATTATATTTGGCAGTTTCTCCTGCGACTCTTGCAGTAGTGCTAGTCAAAGAAGAAGCCAAAGTGCAAAGGCCGATCTACTATATGAATCGAGTTCTGAGGAATGCAGAAATCAGATATACCAAGTTAGAAAAACTAACTTATGCTTTTTTTATTGTAGCCCGAAGACTCCAACCTTATTTCCAAGGGCATACTATAACAGTTCTTACCGATCAGCCAATCAAAATAGTGTTTCACCAAATAGATGCCTCCAGAAAAATAGCAAAATGGGCAATTGAGCTTATTGAGTTCGATATCAATTTTTAACTTCAGCCATCAATCAAGACTCAAATATTGCCAGACCTCATAGTGGAATGCACCATTCTAGATGAAACCAAACTTGAGCAAAATAAAGCCAGTATACCATGGTTGTAGCCGAACTCCCTCGAAATAACAGCTGACCTCCCTGAAGACTTCTGGGTTCTATATATGGATGGCTCTTCCAACGCTTCTGATGTGGGCACATGTCTTATTTTAGTTAATCCAGAGGAAATCATTATCGAATACGTGCTGTGTTTTGAGTTTTCTGTAACAAATAATGGAGTAGAATATGAAGCTTTGATTTTAGGACTAAAAATAGCTAAAGAACTAGAAGCAGGTCGGCTCCAAGCTTATAGTGATTCCCAGTTGGTAGTAGGGCAAATTAGTGGCAAGTATGAAGTTCAGAAGGAAAGCATGGTGAATTATCTAAAAAAGATGAGGAGTCTGACCCCATCCTTCAACAATTTCAACATTCAATAGATTTTGAAAGCAGAAAATGCCAGGGCCGATCTCTTCTCCAAATTAGCCACCCTAGCTCCAAATGAACTACCTAAAGAAGTTTTCTTCGAAGTTCTGAAGTGTCCATGTTTGAAGGAACCCCAGACTATAATGCAAATTGACCATAAGCCTAGCTAGATCGATCCACTTGTTGCTTATCTTAAAGATAGTGTCCTTCCTCGAGATCCAAAGAAAGCTTGAAAACTTAGAAATTAGGCCGCCCGTTATGTTCTATACAAGAACAAACTATATAAAAGGTCATACTCTTTTTCACTCCTAAAATGTCTCCAACCTTCTGAGGCTGATCTTGCACTATAGGAGGTGCATAAGGAAGTATGTGGAAATCATTTGGAAGTCAGGGCCTTATCCCACAAGCTACTTCAGGGGGGCTACTATTGTC